>JAUJYS010000962.1:0-19451 GCA_033995665.1 Melogona broelemanni | reverse complement strand
TGACAACATCCTACGAAGCCGACGGTCTCGGGTTCGATTCCCGGCAGAGGCTCTCGTTTATTCGACGAGCCGTGGTATTTGTGTCACCTCTGAAGCCTGAGCTTCCATTAGGGAGTCCAGAGCTTAGAGGTGGATCATGTAGCCTGGCTATACCAGCTGCCAAACCCCTTACTTTCCCTACCCCTCACATATCTCCATAGAGACGCGAGGGTGCAGTAATCCAGTTGTGCTAGCACTACGGTGATTTAAAACAAAAAAAAAATAAATAGCTTATTTCAAACTACAAATGCTATAGAACAAAATAAATTAAAATTTTCAAAAATAACAGCAATCACTTAAAAAATATATTGTTATTCCTTTCTGCACATAGAACGCCGTATATTGAAACAAATAAATACATTACATAAAAATAAATGAAGATGACGTTAAATGTTCGAAGAATAAAAATTGTGTTATTTATTTAAGTCAACTTGAATACCATACAGTAAAATAGGTAACGACGGTGGACTCGACTTGACAAAAGTAAGATTGTTAAAAAGTTGTTAACACCACCACCATGTTAACAACTTTTCAACAGGCTTGCTATTGTCAAGACTTCGAAATATTAATAATAGAATAATTAATAGTATATTCAAGATACGACAGTTATCGCGTCGTCGTACGGAACTGTTCATTTATTTCCGGATGACTTCCATCACATTACATAAAGTAAATCAAATGAAACGCCACCTACCGCCAAAAAATCCAAACGTCAAGAAGAGTACTTCTATATTCGGAGCAAAGAAGCTCAAAATCATGCCCGTAGCGCTCACTAAACCACCGACCATTGCTGCTACTCGGCACGAGTATTTGCTGACAATAATTGCGCAAACTGGAGCTAGTTAAGAAGGAACAGTTTGACTCAAAATTGCAACAAAATTAAGATACGTGCAATTGCAAGGAAACAACTTACAGTTACGTGTCAATTGAATAACATAGTTGGCCATTAGACAGCTGTGAAACATTCAATAATTGTTCTGGTATAAATGATTTGATTATAATTTATTTTGGCCGGCCTTCATGCCATTATCCAAAACAAAAACTCCGTTGATTGGTTGCATGTATTATGGATGTTTTTGCAACCGATCTACGAAGTTTTTGTTTTGTAAAAATAGCCTTAAGGCCAGCCAAAATAAATTATAATCAAAAATCCTTTGGAGTTGTGACAGAACAATTTTTTAATGTTTCACGCCTATTTCACGTACTGCCACGTATAAGGCAAAGTTGTGAAGAGATAAATTTTGGTACTGCAAATGTATTTAACTTAAGTAATTATTCGATTGTTAGATACGAATCGCCACCTACCGAAGAACATGTTGACAGTGCTAATTATGGAAGGGATCCAGGCTGCAGTTGATGTCTTGGCATCCATTGCCACAAGGACGTCATTGAGTATGAATGAAAATGCTATCTGTGGCACACCAATTGACATTCCGGCAAGACCCTAAGAAACGAAAACTTGGTCGATATGTTCTGTGTTCAATCGACAGTGCAGCTAAAAGGAAAACTTTTTTAAGTGAAAGAAATCGTATTTCATACCGCTCCAGCTACAACCAACCACGCAGGAAACCCCCCATCTGGTGGTTCAAATTGAAACCCTGGTGGCGCCGTACGGCGGCATCGTGTGTCTCCCTCATCAGAGGGAGCTTTTGCAATCCCGCCATTTGTTGCCCTGTTTATAGCCAATGATGTATTAATAAATAATTATTAGAGGTCATGCGAACAACGTTTAAAACGTGTTTATTACTTGGTTGAAACTAAATACGTCCGTTTAGTCCAGTCGGTAATGCTTCCGACTTCGGTGCGGACGGTCCCGGGTTCGATTCCCGGCAGAGACTTTCGTTTATTCGACAAGCTGTGGTACTGGTGTCACCCCTGAGCTTACATTAGGGAGTCCAGAGCTTAGGGGTGGATCCTGCAGCCTGGCTATACCAGCTGCCATTCCCTTCACTTCCCTTCCCTGCCTTCCCCCCCAAAAGAGACACGAAGGTGCAATAATCCTGTAGTGATCAGCACTGCAGTGATTTAAAAAAAAAAATACGTGATTCTTGAGTGATGAACAGGTCAGGGAAGGAAAGGGATGGGGAATGGCAGCTGTGGAATGACAGATTGTGGAAATAACATTACTATATTTTCTAATTACCATACTAATATTTACGATTAAAGTTACTGAAAGCGAGTTAACGAAAACGAGGCAATGAATTAAATTTTAAAAAAATTGTATACCTTTGCCTGTATCATGGTTTTTATCTTCCCTGTAAGATAATGTATGAACATTACCTGAATCTCTGAACGAAATTTTGTATTTAAAGACTGATGAGAGACTGTCAAAAATTATCATTATTTTAAATTTCTATCATCTTCAGAGAACAATCAACAAAATATTTTAATTATTAAAAACAAACAACTTACACTTTTGTAGTTTTCATTGTTAATGAATATTTATGATTCGACGACGGTCACAATTGTCTTCAGGCGTCATCGACTTCAGTTGCGGTATGCAAATGTCAACACTCTTCTTCTCAACACATGGTTACACCTTACCAAATGTGAAATAACGGTTTTAGCCTAGTGGGTTATTGACCTTATATAACCCAAGACGGCCGTTGAGAAACAAGGGCTCACATTCACTGTCAACCCGCACGTGTTGAAGAAAAGTAGCTTGATAAACTCTGCGAGAAACGAAATATTGACAAATTCCGGACCCAGTTAGTAGCGGGTGTTTCTTTTCCCTAACGCTTGTGTTGTCAATACCAATATGGTCCGTAATTGTCACAACCAGTCTTTCACACCCGCATCATCTTGTGCGAAAATTACTGCCAAGTGACAGTATTTATACCGTGACGTCATTCTAGTAGGGCGCCAAGGCCATGTGGCATCCTGCATTCGCATATATCCTTCTGAGAGCCTGAGCCCAAACAGAGCAATTATTTTTAATTGACAATGAATGATTATTATCACTCAGTGACTATCCCTACAGGAGATTTTGTACCCCTCTAATCGCTGAAGTGCTAATGGAGGGGCACGTTTTCCCAGTACCCTGGGATCGAATAAATGCGATCTCCAGCAGGGAATCAAACCCAAGATCTCCGCACCACTGGCGGATGCGCGTTACCACATGGGCTACGACGACAGCACCTAGCCCGGATCTGGCGCAGAGTAAATATTGTCGTACCACTCACCAGGTATCACCACTTGAGGTAAATTGGTAACAGCGATTTTATTATCACGTGGCAAGATATCATTGCTGATGCAAAGCGAACAGCTATTTATTGTTGCAGCAAATCCAGCGGGAATGTAGTAGGTAGATGTCCCTGGGTCTTTGGATGATGGAGTCACGTAATTAGTAACATTAGCTGGCAACCATTGTAAATAACTTGATGGTAATTACGTTTTTACAGCCCCAAACTTCACTCATGTCAAAGAGGGTATTGCTGATGAGGAGGGACTAAAGGGGTGCGTTGATACATTTTATTTTTTTATTTTTTTAAATCACCGTAGCGCCTAATAAATAAACAGGATTACTGCACCCTCATGTCTCTATGGAGATATGCGAGGGGCAGGGAAGGGAAGGGAATAGGGATGCAGCTGGAATAGCCAGACTGCAGGATCCACCCCTGGGCTCTGGACTCCCTAATGCGTTGCCCTTCCGTGTACTCTAGTGGCACAATCACAAAATTGATTCGTTTTTTTGTTTTTGAGTCGCAAAAATCGAGACTACTTGCTTTAAGTTTACAAATTGGGCTTATGAAATAAATAAATAAATTGAAGGTAACCTTCAATTTATTTCTTTATTTCACCGTTTGTTTTCGCCGTGTTAGTATTGTAAAAATAACCGTGCAATCGAAATGTGGTTTTTCCTGTTTTTTCGCGGTTCATATAATAGCATCGAAAAATGATCCACCACTATAACATTTTGAATGTATTATATTTTTATATACTATATATCACAAAAACATACGTGCAGTGCAATGCTTGTATGTAATTACATGACCGTTTCCATATTACCATGTGCTATATTTTTATAGAATTTAACGGCTTTCGGTTTCGGATAATGTTTACCATAATGATGTAATCCACAGTTTCGTATTTACGTTTCTATCACAGATTGGTTTATTTTCACTACTATACGGTCTGTATAAACTTGGGGTGCCAGATTTTGTGTCACCAATCCCACACACATTTCCTTTTTCGTTGGGCAGATGTAATCACTTCCGCGCGATCACGTGCATGGCATAAACATGTAACAGCAATTAAAATTCGTCAAGTTGACTTTGAGAAGGAACTTTAGGTCGGAGCATTATTTGCAGGCGGAGTAATTCAGCGATGGTCGTTACGGCTCTGTATGAGAGTTCTGCGTTATTATCTGTCGTTGTTTTGTAATCGAATCGGTCACCAGAGATGACATCTCTTTTGTCCTCGAATGCCACAAAATATAGCAATGTGAGCAGCAACGATTAATTAACAGAAGAGCCTGGCAACGTTGTACAATAATCCGGATATCCGTCGACTATTTTGCACGTTGATTTGCAGAATTCGTTCGAAGCATTCGAAATTTGTCAATTGTAAGTCTTTTAGCGTAATTTGTCGAAAATGCTTCATTCAAAGAAATAAAATAGGATTTTTGTAAATCAGTAAATGACAATAAATGACAGCAAACCACCTTATCATCGATACTTAACTTTTTACTGCATTGTGGAGTGATGGTTACCTTTATCTGTTGCCAAAAATAAACCACTTACAATTGTGAATGGATAATTTTTAATTTGTTGGAGCTTTTACAGTGCGTATAATTTCTCTTATCTTCATAACCTGAAATTTGAAGTTTATTCGAGTCGCGATTGGCAAATCCTAATTATAATTAGCGGCTTACTTTGATGACGTAATAATGCGTAGTAATGTCATGTTAAAGCAATTTGTACTACTTGGGCGTAAAAAAGGATAATATATTTAATATACCAGTGAATAACCAACACACAATTGTACACACATAATCTATTTTAATTGCAATTGCCGCAATAAACGTCAAAGATAAGCTTCAATTAATGAACTGTAGAGCTGCGGAGAAAATTGCTTATTTTTCTCCTAGCGCGGTAACCGATGCTTGTTAAGCTTGTTGAGCTTTATTTAATTTAATTAATGAAGGAAAAAGTAGGCGATGAACATACATTCTACGTATTTGCATGCATATTCAATAATCATTCAATCACATCAATAATTATTCAATAACATGAACATAGGACGCGCCATTAGTTCCACTGTTCCACTTTTTTATTATAATTTTCTTTTATAATTTGGTCCCCATTAAATAACATAAGGACCGTGTTTGAAATCCGAATATATCACAAGAGGGCGCCACAGTATCCACAGTATCCTACGTTTGGCCATGTGCCTCCTAGATGGCGCTGTCTGTTTTACATTGTTCGAATGCGCAGAGTAATCCTCCAGTTGGTCACGACATCAAACGAGAGGGCAAAGATAGATAAGCGGGTGAGGGTTTGAGTGGCCAGAGGATAACATTTCGGAGAAGGAACGCCCAGAGCGGGAAACGGCGGTACTTACTGACAATTGCAGTTGCATTTACACAATAAATGTAGTGCTCATTGCCGCCACTGTCGTCAATATATTTATAGATAGTTGCCGCCATGTTTGTCGGTTACTATCGGCATCGCGAAGCCGCTGTACTAGGAAAAACGCGCCCCCTGCACCGGGCTTTGCACCGCCAATGCACTTGGCACGCGCCGCAGCTAGCATCATCAGCTGACTAGGTGAGCGCGCTTGCGGAGCAGCTGGCAACATGGGTAGCTCGTTTTGTGAGTGCGTTCGATCAAGTTGGCTCCTCGCCACTATCCATAGCTGAAATAAATGAAATTTTTTGCATTCTTCCTGCAGCGTTCGTGTATTAACCTTTACAAACCAAATGCTCGTATGTATTTTTTTTTCCAAATTGGTATTTTGACGTGCCATGCAATTTTATGTCTTCAGAAATAGGTACGTTCCAATACTGATTTCTTCGTGAAGTTTTCGAACTCGATATTGTGTTTGCTAACTCGACAGCTACGCTTATTACATATTCCTTTAATAAAATGTTAACACGAACTTTTAATATGTTCTAATAATTTCGAATTTTGTCTTTTGTCGTGTTAAATCTGAGAATTTTTTTTTTGGAATTTCCAGTTTTTTTAATTGCCAATTTGAAAGAATTTTAGCAGAATTTTAGATTTAAGACTTTTTGAGATTAAAGGTTTAAGAAAAAGTCATTTTGAGGTTTAAGTTGAAGAAAAACGGTTTTGTTCAAAGTTGTCCGATTTTTAGTTGCATCGCATTCAGTCTCGTATATCTCGTCTTAAATCCGCATAATCTGTTTTTCAATTTTATTTCTTCCTAGATCTGGATTCTAACGATTCCAATTCAAGTTCAAATCGAGATTGAGATGTACTCGTAGTAATTCTAAATTGATGTAGAGCGTAGCAACCATTGAACGGATCAAAAAATTCCCTTCGCCTTGTTTGAAAAGCGCTCCATATTGGGATTAGCGCGTGCCGTGTACATTGCCTCGTTTCGTGCCACTCCCCGCACGAGATTGGGTACGTTTTTCATCTCGCGCGTTCTGTGTGCCATGTGCGGCACGGTCCGCTCGCAACATCATGCGCCCCGCCTCAATTCGGATCGGTTTTGACGCGTGCGAATTGGGAGTGGGGGGATACTCAGAGAGTGAGCGGGGAATAGCGTTCGTGTGGTACCGGGCAGATCACGTTAAGGAGAGATGGAGAAATGTCACATCCGATCGAGACGAAATATTTCGCGAAAATCGTGGGGACGGGTGAACGGAAACGTCAGTCGGGTCGCCAACAACAATTGTTATTCGGGACCTGATTGAGATTCCGTACTAGCTACAAGGAGCGGCACAAATAGGAGAAATTAGCTGAAACGTAAAACTGAGCGCGCACCGCGGTGAACACACACGAAACATGCCCATCAATAGCAGCTGGGGTAGAGGCAACTGCTGCTGTTGTAGAGCCGTCGAATGCGGATCACAGCGCAGACCAGTCAACGTGCATTGCGTCAGCCGGTTGACTGCGAGCTCCACGCCAGACCTGTCGCAGGTAAGCACAGAATTTCGAATCAATGACCGTAATCTTGTTTGTTTATAAGGCTACTGAGCTTTTTAGATACTCATGTTCTTCTTTTGGCATTTCTTCAATTCAAGAGCTTTATTTTTGGCGTAGCGTTTATTAATTTAATTTTTTATCTTTAATTTTTTTTAAATAATTTATTCTAAAGGAGGAAATGCTAGGAAAAAACTGGTTGATGTTGATAATTCTGATCGCATTGTTCATCGGAATTTAAATTGAACCATCTAACATAAAATTGCGATGTTAATTTAGTGTTTTATAAGTATTCTCTTAATATGGCGGAAAATGTCTGTACTCAAATAGACTTTAATGTTCATTCAAGATACACACGAAATATGTAATTGTAAATATTTTATAATATTTTGAAATAATGGGCGCAAATCTCAAACTCATATTTATAACATGTGTACCGTACAGTCCAAATATGATCGTATATTTAAAATAAATTACAAATTAAATTTTACTTCATTTTTAAATATTTACAAAAAATATAACACAAAATGTTTACTGTTGGACTGATGTAACACTAATCGAGCCAAAAATTAAGAAAATCGTCATTAAGCCTAATAGAAAAGTGAATAACTTTTTTATTCAGTAATTAAAGTAATTTTTCAGCTCAAATTAAAAAAAATAGTCAGCTCGGGGAGAAGGCGTCAATGTACGTTGCATGCTCTTGGTAACAGGCCTGTCATCGACGAACCTGTCAATGACGTATTTCGCGTCGCACAACATGATGCCTATACATATGCGATCAAAAGCAATTGTCTATGGGGAAAAGCTGTCTAGTGACAGCATGGATTTCAATGGACAATGCAGGGTGACATTCCAGGTGCTACCCGCTCTTTGTTTCGCTGTTTTGGCGTTGTCATCACTCAAAAACAAATAAAGTGCGGCTTTTTGCGCTGTAACATCAAAAATCGCGCATTCGACTTTTTTGACACTATTTTGTGAACGCGCACATTGTATGAAAATGTTTTTACAAGGCCTAGTGAGTGTTTTATGAGGTATGATGTCACAAAGACAAGTATTGGTTTTTTAGTGTCTGACTCATCGACCAATGGCGGTTGACAACAGTCGCGCCAAGGTTACGGCATGAAAGGTCGCGATTCTGTTGCATTGGCCAATTAGTTCTCTTCTTCATTCTGGAAAATGACACTTCCTTCACTCAAGTTACCACCCCGATGTACCGGTTCTTATCAGCGAATGTCATAAGTCTATTTTCGTATGTGTTAAAAGCCCTCCCGCCGAGCAAAAAGGAAATGGCTCGGATTGTATTGTAATTCAATGCGCATTTGTACGAGTACTTACAACTCGTATCAAATAGGGCACACTCTCAACGTGTTTCAATAAAATATCACTTTCGTTTACAAACTATATTTACTTCTAAATTAATCAATATTGCATTTTCTAAATAAAATGTTTCTACGTTGTCAAAGGAAACTTTCACTTAAAAATATTAGTCGTATTCGTCAACTGTTAACCAATTCTGAGTAGGGATACTAAATCAGATTGATTCAATGTCATTGATTTTTTCAGTTGGTTAATTTGATCATTTTATTTAGAATTTTGATTTTTTTATAAATGTATATATTAGTATATATTTACAAATTTATTTTATTTAATCAGGTAATTATCATTTTCAAATTCCGCAGCCTTGCTAAATCATGCACTTTTTATCAATTATCTACGTGCACGTTCACTCGAATAGATGATTCGCTTCGTGTATGAGCCGGTTGACTACGTTATTGTAGTGCTTGCCTGCGTGTATATATTGAAACGCGAATAGACAGTTTATTTATATTTTGATGATGTACATTCAGGTTCGATGATTTGCTGTCGAAATCAATGGTGTTGTAGCAACCATGCGCGTTTCCCTATACGGTGTAGAACGCCCCCTCCACCACAACAGAGCTGAACGGAAGTCAAAAGGGGTTTCCAATAAAAATGGCTTTGTAGCTTGTTTTCGTTTCAACGGTCAATGAAAACACGCATTGATCTGAGCAGAACCGAATTGACGAGCTAGTATAAACTCCTCTAATAATATTACGTTGGACTGCCATAGTCAGAAATTTGATTGACGTATTACATAATCAAAAATATAATTTTATTGAATGGTTACTCATTTTTCTGTATAGAATATCTGACAACTGCTTCAGAAGCTTAGGTAATAGTTCAGGTGAACAATCAATAAAGGCTTTGACCTTGCACCGACCATGATATATGAGGCAGGCCAGGATGAGACTATTGCAGCTCGTAGCGTTTGTCGTGTCTCATGCGGTGAATTAGTTTTTATTGGTTTTTCCGAATGTTGTTATATTTTTAGAGCGGTTCGAATAAGTGAATTGAGGAAAATGTCCAGTTATACTTTTTTTTCGCTTTAGACGCCATTTATTTAAGATAGGAAAATATTGATTGGTCTGGTTCATTGACGAAGGGTTCTTACCTCTGGATGACGGTCTACCACATTACATTGGCGTGCCAGATGTCAAAAGGATCGATAAGGTTTCTAGCATCAATTATTTATGGAAATGTGGCTGGAATCATTCTGGCATTGTTGGAAATATGCTGAGAGCGGCAATCCACTATACATTAACAAGGCCTGCCAGGACAAACAGAATCTGTATGCGGGACCGGTTTCCATTGCATTATTGGTATAGGACGCACTTGCTCGACTTATAACAAATTTTGTTTTGATCATCAGAGCAATTGGTCTTTCTCGTTACCCCTGAATTATTTCGTTCAGCAACTTATTTTACTATGCGTGTCTGCATTAGAAGAGTAAGGCTAGATTACAGGAGCAGTTTGAAATCTATAATAATATTCGGATTTCGGCAAAATATATATACCTTAAATGAAATTATTTTATACCCCTAAGACGGGCGAGGTGGTGTTGCAAAACTTGAGCATGATTTCACTGAAATTTGATTTTTTTGGTATTTGCGTCATGTAGCAGGGAAATGACATCAAAAGTGATGAAATTGTTCGAAGATTCAGAACATTCATCATTTATTAGTATTTTTTACCAATAAATCTTTCGGTGTTTGTCTCATACATTTCTTTGGTTGTATCTGCCGTTCAATTGGCTAGTATTCCGATGGCCAAACGTCGCATATTCATTAGTTATGACTGGGCACGATCTATTGTACAACGCGCAGCCAGCAAGCAACCGGTTCCACATAATTAGCTGTCATTAATTTATGAAGTGTAGTATGGATGGGAGTTATATACACGCCCGGTGTCGAACTCTTTGTCCGTCAAGCCATAATTTGCCATTGTCAAGAGAGACGCGATTACCGCGGAACTTTCCAAATACAACACCGGCGAGGGCAGATCAGGTGACCTGCGACCAGCGGTTCTCAAACCGCTGGCACAATTCCATGCCCTGGAAGGGAGCATGATTGGTCGCATTGTTCGCGTGTACGGCAAATTGATCGAGGAGGCCGTGATTTTGATGGCATTCTCCCGCAACTGCGTTAGGTTTTTACGAGCTTTTATATTTATTTTTGTTATTTTTTAATGTTCTTGTGCTTTTACACCTTTTTATGTTTTTGTGAGTTTGTGAGTTTTTAAAGCATAAACATGTAACCTCGTGTGCAAGATAAAGCTGCTCATAATTGGCCAATTTTTTATTAATAAAATTTAATGTATAACAAAAAATGATTTTTAAATAAAATTTAATTTAAAAAATACTTTAGTGTAAAAATAAAATTTAATTTAAAAATTACTTTATTGTTAAAATAATATTTAATTAAAAAAAATTAGTTATAAAAAATTAATAATTGATTATAAAATTTAAAGTAATTTTCAATAAATAAATTACTGATATCTGAGATACAAATAATTTTCGGCTGTAGAGAAGTGGCACCTCTCCCATTTGTTTCCGAATCGCTGTTGCAAATTTAATAGCTCATTTTTTGGTTAGCTCATTGATTCTGTAAGCACGTTTCAAACAAACAAGGATGGCGTAAACAAAAGAGCGTGTGAATGATGTGATCAAGTCCGAGGGACGACATGTGCGTGGTTGGGAAAGTGGGATCGGGTTCAGACCTCGGCCGTGAACCTATTCGTAATCGAGACAGCATAATTGAAACACGAATGAGTCGAGGTCCGTATAGCCTTACCTTGAAGGACGTCAAACTTGACTTGTGCGCATTATTGTGTACAGTTAGCATTCTGTTCAATTGGGGGCAGAGTGATGAAGTGTGTTTGCTATTCTACTGGTGTTTATGTTAGTTTCTCGAGGTTTTTTATATATTACATGTTATAATTTAACATCTGCGAAATTTAAAATAAATAAACGCTCTTCTTGTCAAAAGTATTTTAACGCGTTGTTAATTAACGCGTGTTCAAGTCCTTGAACTTATGTGAAATTTAATCGAACTGATTTATATATTTATTTTAAATCACCGTGGTGCCTAGTGCACTACAGGATTACTGCACCCTCGTGTCTCTATGGAGATATGTGAGGGGAAGGGAAGGGGGAGGGCAGCTGGAATAGCCAGTACCCCAGGCTAACGAATGAACGAAAGCCTGCGCCGGGAATCGAACCCGGGACCGTCCGCTTCGAAGGATGTTGACATACCCATGTACATGTAAAAGTAAACACAAATTATTTATTCTGAAGCCAGGTATTTATTTGGATTGGCCTTACTCTTTCCTTTTCTTGATTTAGTGTGGAAATTGGAAACTTTGCAAATTTAACTAATTTTAAACGAGAATCCATATCTAAACTATAATAGTACAGTGCGATATTTTTATCGATTTAAAAGACTCGCTGTAGTATCTGTCGGCATCGAGTGACGTAATCGGGGAGAAGCTCTGACATTTACATTTATATCACGCCTGAAGTGCGAGGCATTGAATTGCGGATAACTACAACCCTTGACATAAATCACTTATTGCATCCTAGATTAGTATTTGCCTATTTATTCGTTGCGTGGGCTAATGTACGTGCGCACGAGTGTAGGATTTCTAGTTCGAGCTTGCTAAATTAGTTACATGTTTTTATACTGTGTTGGGGATATGGTATAACTTTGACACATTTGTTGCCTGGTCGTCATCCGACCCAGATCGCCTAGCAACCACACCCTTCAGTTGAATGAAATATGGAAAGGTGACCCTACTGCGTATACGAGTATATACGTTCAGCAACGCTTCTGATTATATTCATCCAATGTTATAGTAATGGGCCGGATGTGTTTTATATTTCTGTATATACAATTTTGCTTAGGAATTAGTTCTGTACACTTACATAGCAAACTCATATCATAAATTAATCTAGTTTAGGTGATATTTAAAAAAAATTGATAGATAGAATGAACGATATATTTCATACGTCCTTTTTTTTTTTTTTTCTTTGCAAAAATGCTAATTTGCGTCAGTGTTCCTCAACGAAGTAGAATTTTCATACAATTATCGTATGTCGTATTTTAAGGATATTATAAACGAAGACAAGTATAGCATACGTAATTAAAAAGTTATTGGTTAGGAGCCGTGTGTAGCAAATTGCAGGAAGAGTCACTCGAAAAGAAACTCGAAGAAATAAAAATTCTTGACCATGAAGAACGAGGATACGGCAACTTTTTCTTACTGGAATGTTTTTAATACGGCATTGCAGATAGAAAAACTCATAATACAGTATTTGCGATGGAATTAAATACATGTACAATATTGTTCGGTTATTCGAAAGCAACCGAAGAAAAAGTTGCCGTATCCTCGTTCTTCATGGTCAAGAATTTTTATTTCTTCGAGTTTCTTTTCGAGTGATTCTTCCTGCAAGTATAGCATATTTGACATTTTAGACATTTTTTAGACTGTGTCAATTATGGAAAATGTCAATTAAAATCTAATTATCGAATTATTTCTAATTAAAATACAATCGATATTAGAAAATATTTTTTTCACCAGTGACATTTATCATTGTCACTGTTGGCACAAAAAATCCAACGTTCCAAGGTACATTTTCATTCACAAATTAAAAATGGCTGCTACAAGCATCCAATTGTCTTGTTTCAAATATCCTGTTCTCTGATTCCGGTATCCGGTTCGACTAAAGTGCATCTTGGCTTTCGATTGCAATTTAGTCGAACTAATTTATTATTGTTCGCTGTTGCGTGTTACCCATTGCTCTTAGGCATATTGCACCTAAAACGGGGGTATATTTCTACACACAGGAAGACTATAAATATATCTTAAGAGTTGATGATACCTTTCTACCCATAGATCAGCAGAGATTCGGTCCAGAAACCGTTTTCCGCTTGCTAAGAACGGGAGCTTTGAGGATAGGTTGACGCTGCTACTTCTATAAATAAATGTAGACAAGTAAGTGCTCGCGTGTAGACGTACAGGGGATGAACGTTGATTTCGTGTTTTCGTAAAAATAATCGATGTTTTGAGGCAACTAGTAAACAGCGCGCGCACTTGGTTTGTCGGCGACACAACATGTTCAACGCTCGCTGCGCCCCGGTGTGGTTGACCTGCTCGCCCGCATCGCTCCAGTGCATTGGGTGATTGCCTTCCTTCAGGGGCGGAGCATCGGCCTGATGGCGTGGTAATATTGCTTAGCGCAACAGTCGCTGCTTTCTCCGCGTGCATGGCGGAAAAACGGAATTAAGGGGAGAGTGCTGCTATTCTGTCATCTCTCTCGCCTCCATTTCCTTTTGTTCGCTCTTTACGATGAAGAAACTGGTTTCAATCTTTCGTGCTGCATCATTTTTTGAAGAACTTCTGTTATCATATTTTTATTGTTATTTACAACAAATGTTCCAATTTTTCATGACAGGTGGCGCTGCGGGTAAAGCGTTTTTTGTGTATTCGGGGCCCTGTGGCGCAAATAAAATAATTGGGGTTTTTTTCGTTAACAATGATTCAGCCTTATTTTTTGTGACAGCCAGAAAAACATGAGGTTGTAGGAGGCGTGACCGGGGTCCTGCCCAGAGCAAAACCTCAGGATTTACGAATCATTACGAATTACGAATGTTTTTCAATTAGAAAGGAATAATTAGTTCATGGCTGATGTTTTTGTAGGAAAAAGAGAGTAACTTTTACTTAACCTTATAATGTTTCTTGTTTATGAGTGGTCGCCGTAGCATTGAGTATTAATAGCCCAGAGTGTGAATGTTTTTCCTTTAAGGAATATTTCGATTCTATTAAGGAACGCCCACGAGTGACAACGTACGGTCGCGTACCAACGGTGCCGGCAACAAATAATAATAAAAAAAACATATCGGAAGAAAAGACATGTCTCGAAAGTTCAACGTCCTCTTGATGCTCACATTGTGGCGGCAGGTGGCGCTGGTGCAGTCGCCGATGCCATTAAAGCGAATGTGGCATTCAACAATCGATAATGGAGCCGGTAGCTCTTTGGTAATGCTTCAGTGAAATAACATACAAAGCCCGTTGTCCTCGTGAATTGAGAAAGCATATAAACGAGCTCCTCGCAGAAAGGTCAAGAGAATGGTCGGCTCAATCGGCAATAAATTGCGGCATGCACTTTGCTCATGTGAATCATGGGTCTCTTGAGGTTATTGAATAATTGGGTATGCTTTCGAATATTCCAATTATAACTTGGACTAGCTTGTTGGACTTTCTTTCACAATAACATCACGTATATTCTTGCGTTGTTAATTAATAATCCCCGCTTGTCTGATGCAGTGTGTGCTGTGCTCAAATTGCACGTCTCCCAGCTATGGACGAAAATTTGTTCAAAGCAACATTGTTGATGTCGCCTTATCTATAATTTTCTTTGTCGGGTTATAATTATGCTGCTTGCAACTTAATTATTGGCGACATTTCGTATACAGTTAATAATATAGTTAGCGTAGTATTTTTAATATATGGATAATTATTCGATTACATTAGAACGTATCGGACAAATTTCAATTTTGTGATTGGAATATCTTTAACATCTAACGTCGTAAACAATAAGGAATATTGCTCAACCAGGGACGTTACTCGTAACTCTTATTTATTGAAATTTCACAATGGATGACCGCAATGTCAAATAATTAGACAAAAGTATTTCGCCAATACAAAAATAAATTAATTTTTCTTTTTAGTTTTATGGTGATTGGATTTGGTTATATTTTAACACCAGTTTTAGTTTGTTAATTAGGAGTTGTCATCGTAATATTGTGGCAACCCTCGTCTACTTGTTCTATTACTATAAGCTACACTAAAATTAAAAAGATATACTCGATCACAGGTATGTCCCTTGACATCAAGAAATATCAAGCTGCTCGTGGCGTAACGAAGATAAGCGACGATGAGTTGGCTAGACTCCAGAAATACGAGAAATTAAACATTATTCTAGCTAGATGTTCATTTCCACAATAAATATGTTTTTTTCTGAGTTAATTCTAATGAGCTTAATATGGCATGTTTTTTTTCTTCTTCTTATGCTGTAAGTAAGTGCTAGATGTTCGTTACCACAATTATATATATTTTTTGCTAAGTTACATTCGAAATCTGATCCTACATAATTAAATACGAAATTCTCCGTCGACGATGTGTCGTTATAAATGCGGCGACCCCCACTTTAGCTATCCAACGAATTTAGCGCCGAAAGAACTATGTGATACCACGGCATGGTTTGTTAAAATGTTTTGTTACCTGTCTGTCGTATGTTAGTATTGTTTAATTTGAGAATGACCTCATGTGGAGCGATGGGTTGGGGGTGGAGCTGATACATTTTGCCCAGGGCGCAATCGTTTATTTGGCTGCGGTGGCAACAGCCTGTATGCTCGCTGGCCTGGAGTAGGCGTCGACATTTTTTTTTTGGAAAGCGCCCCGTTCCAGTCGGGCTTCATTTTCTTCACAAAATTGAGGGGCGAATTTTATTCCCGTCTCGTGCGCTCAAAGCGAATGAAAAAGTGTAATTTTGTACACAGTCTCATTAGTTTAATTTGTCTGGGCCTGCCGCTTTTGTGTAGCCGGCGCATGTTAAGTTTGGAGCATCTTCACGGCGAGTTCATAATCTCTTTTCAGAAAATTACACTCTGAATACATGGCCTGTGTACTGTGAACATTCACGTGCGTGCCTATATACAGTCTACATTTGCTTGTATACGGCCATTATTTTTGGCCTTTTTTATATGTATAAATATTGTCTGATTTATTTTTTTGAAAGGGGGGTTGTTTGTCAGTAGAGCGACAAACGTGATCATAACCGTGAATACGTTTCCGTATCAAATGAAAGTCAACCGAATTGCAAGTCAACCGATAAACAATGTATAGAATTAATTATACATCTGTGAAATAAAGTCCGATATTGAGGCACTTTCAATTCATCGGTTACAGAAGAAATAAAAATAAAATGTCTAGTTTTTATTTGTTCTTGAACTGACGGATGAGAAGTGTCTTACTGACTGGTACCAGCTATGTTGCTATGGCAATGTTGGAAGCCCATTTTCACCAGTACTCCGGAATACAATAAACGAGAGCCAGCGCAAGGAATGGAACCCTGAACCGCCGCAGAGCAATCAGTTACAATACCGATTGGACTGCGACGATTCGTCTTAGGTTGGAACAGAACTTCAAAATAAACCTCTTTGGCAAAGACAGTTTGAAAGACATATTTTGATAAATTATATTAAATGCCATTTGTTGATGTTCACAATGCACAGCGTTGAACCAGAAACAAGGTCGTCGCAGCTCAGTGGTTGAGCATCCACCATATGTTCGGCGATCCCGGGTTCGATTCCCAGCTCGGGCTATCGTTAATAGATTCCGTGATACTGGTGAAAATGTGCCCTTCTGTAATTTCTCAAGAGAATTTAGGGGTACAGCATTTTATGTTGTTATATTCACATCAGTGATGACGACCATTGATCGTCAATAATTCAATATTAATTAAAAATAGTAATAATGCTTTTGGCATAACTGGTCATCAGTTTGTTTGTTGTTTCGTTGCTTGATCAGAAAAGATATACCGTACATGTATGTCAGATTTGCAATCATTTGCGTCAAGCACACCGGGTATTACAAACGGAACTATATCATTCCTCACAAATAAAAAAACGAGCCCTCCAAACAGAGTAGAACGTAATTTTTAATGATGGTCCCGACAGGCCTACTACGTTTATCCAAATCAAAAATACGACCAATAACACAATTTCGCATCGCACCTCTAGAGACAGGCGCGCATGTCATGTATACAGTGCAGTATGTGCCGCGTTACTTTCACTCGGTATTTTTTATTACCATCCAGCGCGTTGATGAGTCTTCAACGGTGAATGTATGTGTGTAGCCAAGCTCCGGTGCACGAGCCATGTAAATTTAATCGCGAAATTAGGCTTGATTGACGTATAATGTTCGTCTGTGAGTCGTCGAATACTGTGCGGCACTAGCAGAGGCATCGGCTTAATTGTGCTAATTATTCGTTGCCGAGATTGAGCGCAGGGAGGTAGAGGATGGGGAAACGAGAACGAGAGAGACTCGGCGTCGACGTCGTCGCATTTGCGTTTTCCTCGTGCACCCTTAACCGCTTAATTACTAAGCAGATGTATATTTTCATAACAGTGTATTTATCCGTTTGACGGCTCTGACGCCTCCGTTTGCAATAACGGGTCCGGTTTTTTTCTCTTTTCATTTCGTTTTTTTTTTCTTTATCCGACTGCGAAACTCGTTACGTATTCGCCCATCTACACGTACTGTACAAACTAGATGTCATTAATTTTAATTTAGTCAGACTTCTGTACTTTTATGCGCCGTTTAGTAGTGAGAAGGCTTTAATTAAAAGCGGAGTTTCTTTCGCTCGTTTTGCATCGAGAGTCGTTCGGGATAATGCGTCTGCTTGTTTTGATATCAAAATAAATACTGTTACATTTTTCTCACCCATTACACATTTTTCTCACCCATACGCATAAGAAAGTTTGTTTCAAATACATATAATTTAATTTGAGGGAGCAAAAATATTTCAAACGTTCAAGCAAGTCATTATACTGTATATATGGTAAAAAAATTACCATAGTTTTGTCTTGAATTAATTTCTCGAGGCAATCCAACTTAGCGTTAAATATATTCATGAAAGCATTGTATGAGTGGCTACACAGTGTATTATCTTAATATACCTGCACAATGCTATTTAACATGACCTACAAATTGGTATAGTTTTACATAATCACATGAGGTTAATTCCAATTTTCCTCATTTCAAGCTGGGTATACCGATAGACGTCTAAATTCGCTGCGATGTCAAACCTAACCCATCTTTCTTACTAATGCGAGCAAAATCGGCGAGTCGCAGTTATTACGTTTATTGGCTGATAAATTGAGTTCCCCGATTTGATCTCTCGACTCATCCCACCCCAATTGTTCGCTTATCCGCGTATCCCCCCGAGGAAACACTATCTCACGAACCCCCTACCCACCACTGACTGCACGACTCCACCAAAGGCAGTGATCCCAATCTCTTATCCCTGTGCTGCTCGCTTGTTAAATCGCGTGAATCTCGATTTTTAGCTGCGAGATCCTAATGATCTTCAACCACCCTCATTCTCCCTCAAATTCAGTCCCTTTCGTTCAAGACTCCCCCCTCGATAAGAGAAAAAAAAATATTTCCTTACTGAACTCTCTCACTCGCTCGCTATAGATTTTATCTTTCCTTTGCATAAATCTTTCACAAATCTCTTAGCACGATTCTCTCTGGAGTTCGGACGATGTTATCTAGCAAACGTCATTCGACACGCAGAATGACTAGCGATATTTGCTAATAAGTACGTGGACTGCGCATTAGTTTCAACTTGAGGCCCACTCACTCACTAACCCGTATGCACAGACGGTATAAAACGCATGTGATTTCTGATCTGAAACGTCGGCATATTTTTATGTTTCACTGTATGTGTGTATTCATTCACGTCCACATGTACGAAAAATATGCTTCCTTTGTGGAGAGATTGTCCAACATTTATAATAAAATTTTCCGGATGTTTTACCGGTGTTATCACCCAAATTAAAGTGCTCGTACACTCAATATCAAGTACGGTACATGCATTCACACGGTTTTTTAATGCAACCTGACAAGCGTTGTTAATATCGCCAATGTTTAAAGATAGCTAGATAAAGGTCTTTTGAAATGTTTAACAAAACTCACCGTCACGGCTCTTGATCCATGTTGACTCGATAGCAAGCAGTCTCGTATCGTCGTGACCGAAACCATAGCTGTCAAAAACAAACGCTTTGATCCTTAAAATATATATATATCTAATACTATAAGACTGAAAATGGTGTCTGTCTGTCTGTCTGTCTGAAGCCGGCACGTGACCTAAACTGAATTTAT
>JAUJYS010000961.1:0-19451 GCA_033995665.1 Melogona broelemanni | reverse complement strand
CTAATGGAAGCTCAGGGGTGACGCCAGTACCACAGGATCGAATAAACGAAAGCCTTCGCCGGGAATCGAACCCGGGACCACTCGCTCAGTAGAATGTGACAATACCCAATGAGCCACTAGCGGTAGAGCAACTCATCTGTGGTGCGGTGATTCCTGGTTCGATTCCTGGCTCGGGCTCTCGTTTATTCGATTATGGTGTGGTGAAAATGTGCCCCTCCACAAATGTCCAGTCGTTTAGTGGAGTTCAGAATCTTCTGCTGTGATACTCGATATCATTGATTATCGGAAGAAAAAATCGGTAGTTTATCGTAGTTTCCAATTTTACCTCTCTAATAATTCAGTTTCACTGGTGAGGAAACACTATTTCTTTAAAAAAAATAGGGACTTCTTTTCGTTGCATTTGTTAGTGTCAGAAGTATTTATTTTTTAAGGGATATTATCAGAATGAAGAAGTACACAACGATTATCAATTTTATTTAAACAAATAATCGTTTCTGATGTTCTGAATGTTCTGTTCTTGAACTTGTAACCAACCATCAGTGAGCTGCGCCTTCGTCATTTCATGTCATTGTCTCTGGTGGCAATTAGCAGAATCAGCGTCACGCTTTTGTAGGTAAAATCAGGGTGATTAGATATTTTTATGGAATTGCCTGATTCATAAGCTATGTAGGTCTACGTGTGTGCCCCGTCAGCGGTGATTTGCTCCCCGTGTTGCATCTCCGCTGAAATATATCGCGCATAATACAATGTAAGCCCGGAGGCTATGTGCCCATAAATAATTAACTTTCCCAGTGTTTTAGTTTTTCATTAAAAAAAATCTTGTCACGTGGTTGCCATTTTTTATCCACTAAAGCCCCCTCCCAATCCCCCTGCTATAGACCAAGCCAAAAACGTATGCTTATTCACCTTGCCGGTTTTTTTTCCTTGAGGTTGCTGCCAATGCGTATGGGTCTGAGTGCTTAAAGACACTGTTGTATATTATTATTATTAGAGCGAGAAAGAGAGAACGAAGAAGCTCTTAATGCAATTTTGAATTAAGAATAATTTGTACCCCGGTGTCAGCTTTTTTTCGCCGTCTTGTCGCTTTTTTTTTCGCTGTTCGCTGTCTAGGTTTTTAAGAGATACCGTAATCGTTAAGAGCCGAAGAGCAATTTTGCTGACACTAGACTCTAGGCTATATGCTATTAAGTGTCGACCCCCATAAGCATTTTTTTTTCGAAGAAAAAAAAAGTAGCGTGCTGTCTAGTTTAAAAATGCATTGCTTTTTTTGCTGTACATGTGCGTGTACATGGGAACATCATTCACTGCAGCTTCATTAACAAAAAACGTGGCGCATTTTTCTAGACTATATATTACGGGTCTAAGGATTGCCAAGTATGGCAACTTCATAATAGGTGTTTTTATTTTTTTCTTTACGTCATCAATAATGAAAATAAATAATTGCCTGTGATATTGATTAGTATTCTGCGCGCACTTTGGGCACGTTTTCCCTCAAGGAATTACAAGATGTCATTTGGAAAAAGATTTATTTTTAAAATGTCGTTGTGAAGTGATGCTACGACATTTTTTTCTTACCTTTTTACGTGTTCTCACACGAGTTCGACGCTAAATATTAGAAAGTCAGAGCCAGCTCACGTGTTCAGTTATAACAATTCTCCTATGCCGCTTCGAGCGTCTACTGAATACAAAATGTCCTAAATGAAAAAATTAAATTTTCCTTCTTAATGATTTTCAACTAACCATTCCAAAAATTAATCGCGCGACATTGGGTTTTTCTCATTTTCTATTGATATTTTGGTTTCGGTTAATCCCAAAATAACAAAATTTCATTTTTTCTTTGGTCATTAAAATACTTCAAGTTCGCACTTCAAGAGAACACTTTATCCTGTTCATTGTGGGATGTATCTTCTACAATGACATTACTTTTATTTCAAGTTATTTCCCGTTTAGTTTAGTCGGTAATGCTTCCGACTACGGTGCGGACGGTCCCGGGGTCGATTCCCGGCAGAGGGTCTCATTTATTCGACGAGCCGCGGTACTGGTGTCACCCCTGAGCTTTCATTAGGGAGTCCAGGGCTTAGGGGTGGATTCTGCAGCCTGGCTATTCCAGATGCCATTCCCCTTTTCATCCCTGCCCCTTACATATCTCCATAGAGACACGAGGGTGCAGTAATCATCCAGTTATCCTCCATCAACATGGAAACACACTGGATGACTCCTCAAACTACTCAAACTTCGTAAACTACAAGTATCATATTTTTTGAAAAATAAAATGGTGTCGCCTACACGGGGGACGCGTTGGGTCACGGGAGGATATCGATATCCTCCAATCTAACGCCAACGTCACCCCTCGTTCACAGAATGCCTGCTTCAAGGCAAGCTACAGGACTAGTTGGGGGAGTGTTAGGATGGAACCATGTGTGTGTCCCGACGCGCGGGTTCGCGTTTGGCAACCCTGCACGTCCAAATAAATGAATGAATAAATGGTCTGATAAAGACAGTTATAAATGACTGCGCGTCACTGGCGCGACTCTGCATTGATATGAAGATGGCGGGACTCCTGTTTGCCTCCCTGCGTGCGCTTGCCTACGCGTGTGCCAGGGAGATTGACAAAAAATAAGGTGGGGGGAGGCAGTTTCACGTGCACCCGGTGGTTATGAGAGCTTACGTCGTCGTGTTGTCCTGAGATCTGCACCCCTGTGTTGTGGTCTTTATGTTTGTGAAGGTCAGCTGAATGAGATACTGAATGTTTGAATTGCATTGAAGCATTTTTCTTTGGAATTCAAAAATGGTTTAAAGCTGTAATGACTAAAGAAACCACCAATTCAGAAATTGTTTAAGTGCACAGTAAAAAAAAAAAAAATTGAATAGGTGCTTGGTCGCCACTTCTGATTTGCACCAACATTACCAATAAAATAAATTTAAACAAAAGTAAAACTACTACTGTACTTAATCGATTAAATCAAGAAACCTTTTTTGGTCTTATGCAAAATCTAGTCTGATTATACATAAGTGTCGTATGAAGTTTGAATTTATTTAATTTAAATTGTTGTATAACTTATTATTATTTCTTCATTGTAATGGCGAAGTCTGAAATAATATTTAATAAATTATTTCAATAATTAACTATTAATTTACTAATAAAATGTAATTAATGAAGTATTATTCATTAATCTCGAACTCGACTGTCATTACTTGCAATTCAAAAATTTGCCTATATATTCAATGTTGCTGTCCATTCGGGTCTGACGAGGATGCAAATAAGGTGGTGGGAGGGAGAAGGTGGGAAAACGTACTGTACCTCACGTCAGTCAGAGGTGGAAGAGGAGGGGGTAGATCATCTACAACCTCCCTCCTCCTTACCGGGAAAGCGGCGTTGTTTTGCCCATCAACGCGTATCTCACCCCTTCCATCACCACCCACCACCACCACCCCACTCACACCTTTCGTAATTCACCTAGCATTTTTATGCCGAGTCTCGGCGCGTGATCCAAGCATGGAGCCACTGCCCCTGCCAGCCAGTCAGGCATGCCAGCCACCACCAGCTAAGCGCGCGACGCTACAAATATGTTAATCTAGGCGCGGATGAGACTAATTCAATTTTTCACTGTTCATTAGAAACGAAACAGCCTGTATATGCGCTGATCAAATTAACCGGCTTAGCGCGCGATATGACACTGCCGCATCACATGAGGGCACCGTGCCGCCACCGCCTTGCCTTATGCGTGTATGTGTACAGAGATGTGTACAGGGACAATGTTTGGTGGTATAGAGCGCAAGGCGTCTTTCAAGCCCAGCTGCCACGAGACACGAAATTGGTTGCACTGTTATCCTTGGGCATCTTTTGTAAAAGTCGTGTTTCCGAGATTTTGTGAAATTTAGATTTTTTTGTGTTATTTTTGATAATTTTAAAATCCAAAGGAAATTTTTCATTTCTTATTCCTTGAGGTTTTTTTTTAATATGCAGCCTTCAACGTTGTAAGTGTCGTTTGTTAGACAAATATTCGGATTGATGCTTCCTTTAAAAAAATCAGGAAAGGACGTTCGAATAAATTTCTTCCATGATAATAGATCTATGATTCCATTCAACTTGTAGCTTTAACAGTTTTAAAAATCAGGCAGCAGAACGAGTGTGTGCATCTCGCCTCAATGGAAGAGATCTGATTTTTTTTGTCTTTGCCATTCCGAAGTTTGTTAGAGCCTTTATCCCGGTATACTAGTAGACTACTTCTGTGCATTCCAATTGCTCACTTTCGAACGCATTTTCCGGATATCTGTCATCCTGATGAAATCGAACGTGAAACACTCAACCGGAAAAATTAATTTGACAAAGGCGTGAGCGTGAGCGAGAGAGAGAGGACGCGGACCGTTTTACTCTCATACAATGGCAGTTAACTGCATTCTTGTTCGGATCGAGTTGTGCCAGCACACCCACTCTACACTGCCGGTTTACGCCTGCTATTTGCATGCATGTCTCACGGCAGATAATTTGTCAATCCTTATGGTCCTTAGGGCCACTCCATTGAAGGTGATGTGGAAAATTAACGTTATTTTTATATATAAAACAATTTTGTTTTTTTATACTTGTGTATCAAAGTTATTTTCATAATGAATTTATTTAAAAAAATACATTCAAATTTATTTTTTTAAAGGATCATATCAATTCATGTTTTAAAAAATATTAAAGTATACTTTTTTATTTTTTAAAATTGAAAGATAAAAAAAAATTGGCATTTCTATTTTGTAGAAGTTTCTGCTTTTATATATTTTTAGTATTGCAATTACATTCATCTTAATCATCACTCCTAATGTTCTAATTATTCTTACAAATGCGATTTTATTACGTCCGGCGCAATAGGCAAATAATTACCCCTTAGAGGTTGGCTCAGGCACCCCGTAGCGCACGGAAACCACGCCAGCATCGAAGTGTTGCGGCGAAGCTTGCAATCGGGGAGCGGGCCAGACGTGAAGCTGTTGCGAGGGGTGAAGCTGCTGCGAAGGCGTTTAGAAGGTGTACCCATGATAAAATTATACAATTTTCACTTTCTTAACATAAGTAATGCATTCTAAATGCAAGTTTGCAATTTCACTTCAACAGCTTTTGATTCCAGAATAAGTTTAAGTGCACCAAACACCCATGCTCAACAAATAATTCAGTCAAAATATCTAAAAGAAAATATCGATATTCAGTTCCTACATCGCGATATTATAAGAAAACGTGTCCTACTGCACACTACCATTTTGGCGGGAAAGTAGCATTGGCTAGAACGTTTAATAGCGTTTTGAGTTGCTTCCCGGCGCTCTATCCAGGTCTCAAGTGGATATTTACAGAGACCCATTGAAATGCACATCTAAGACTATATTTCCTGAAGACAATGACAACCAAGAAGTTACAATCGTTCACATTTCAGGAGAGAGAAAGAAAACGGTTTCGGGTTGAGTGGAAATGTGCACGCTCCATGTTCAGGGGAGGGTTTCAAGAGTCCTACGGGCTTTCAGTGGCAGGCAGGATTCTAGAAAGTGGATCCGTTCGAGGGGGCGGATGGCAAAGGATGGCGAAGGAAGGTGGATTTTGATCCCATCCGATCGTTTTATTATACCCCATTTTAGCTAATCAAGCGACGAGGTTCTACGGGTTTTTCTTCCCTCCCCAGCGAATGGGAGACAGTGTATGTAGGAACCATTAGGTTTAACCAAGCGAAATGGTGGCTGTGTGTGCTGGTGGGTGAGAGTTTGGTAGATGGGTCGTTTTTTAGTCGCTCCCACCGTCCTTCTCTACTTTTTTCCCTCTCTTTTTTATCCTAGCGAAATCATATACATATATCTAAATTCGCTTTTCGCCTCGGCGATGTCGTGTCATTCTTTTTCGCCGGTAGATGGCGCGGAGAGCAACCGAGCATGTCGCCAAGGGGTTCAATCGGGTTTTAACAAAAAAGTTGCTCGTGTCGAATTTGACTTTTGCTTTTTTTAATTTTGCATGAAAATCATTACCCAACATTTTAACCAATTTAGTTTTAACCAATTTAATATTATAAATATGGTATTTGAACATGACGAAAGTTTTACCTAACTTGATTTATCTGAAACATGAAATGGTCATAAAATGAACAATGAAAAAGGCATCGACGGCGCTGAAATCTTTGTTTCTTGTTTCCTCTGTAACCGACGGGTTACAAGTGTAACTATCAGACTTTAATTCACTTATTTATACAGAGTGTAATTTATATTTGTTCAATCGGTTAATTTTTAAATGAAATAATCTACCTACTACATCTTATTTCCAATTAATTGTGTGTGTCTTTAGTAAATTAGATAAAATAAAGCAAAAATTAGTGTATAATTGCCCAGTCTAAGAGTTTAACACACTTCTTGTGAATCTCGAATAAAAGCTGAAATATCTTTAAGTTGATACGAATGTTGAACGGACTTGACTTTTTCACAATGTGTAAATATCATTAGAGCTTTTTTTACCATGAACCTTTATTAACTCAAATGTGTTGAGACTATCAAAATCTAAAACATAAATATAGGAACGGCGATTAACAATACAATCAGCCATGTCCCGTAACCCGTTAAGCTGCTACAGGCAAAAAAACTCTTTGGGCTATCTTTCGTTCGTTTATGAGTAGCGCGCCAGTTATGCTGCGTATAAAATTGTTACCTTTATATTGTAATTACCCATTTGAACGAGAGCCGATTCCCCATTACTTCCAGTTTATTTTTTTCAATATGTCGTTTGGTTCGCGATTGGTTGACGACGCCAGTCCCATGTTTTTGGGGTGTGCAACTGCCGCGATGCATGTAGACGTATGTAATACCAACTCTATAGCGTACAGGATCAGATTAAGTATTTAGGGTGTAATTTTTTCAGCTACTTAGTCAAATGATTGTTTTATTCTAATATATTGGACTCGTTCTTTCTCCCCCCCCCCCTATTTTATTTCGGCTTTCACGGTCGTCAAGCGCCATTTAGGTGTGTGTATACGTATATTTGAATGCTGGTTATACATACACTCCAGCGTCTGCAGGCAGTTCGCCGTACTGTGTGTGTGGGTGCTGCAGTATATATGGTATTTTTTATATCGTGGTTTTGGTTTAATAGATATTATACCGAGTCGCAAGCTCCATCGCTCGGGCGCATGCGTGCCTCTATTATTAGTATTATTATTATCATTATGACGCTGGGGAAACGCGTTTTTTTTAACGTGGCTAGAATAGGAGTGTTTTCGTCATTATGCACGGATTCCTATTTACCCTCCTGAGACCTAATAATATAACCATACGCCATAGTCCCACGGGCTATGAATGGCAATGCTAGATTAACTAAGCTATTGAAAATCCAACTGGATTGATATTTTTCAGAAACAATATAGTTCTTATACAGGATGGGCACACAAAATGATACCCAAAAATCATCATAACAGATCTTCGTGAAAGGTTGACCGATTATCTTGAAACTTGGCATGCCACACCTTATTTTAATTTTTTTCGCACAAAAATGCTACCGAAAAAAATTCTGTGTGGGGGGGCGCTGCGTTACGTCGTCAACATTTTAGTCGTTCCGTCGTCATCTTGTTTCCAAATAAGAGTTCAATGAGACGTGCGAATTGCGTTATTTTTTCAGGGAAAACAAAAAAAATACTGTGTTAGGCAATTTAAAAAAACAACTTTCTTAATAAATAACAACCGATAATTGATTCAGACACGATGAGAGTCGTGCGAAAAGCGGGAGGCCAAAAAGGGTCCGCAATAAAAAAACATGCCATTTTTCCGAACAACTCTTGCATCTTATTGGAAGAAAATGGAAACAAAATATATATTTTTTAAAATAAGTGTTATGGACACCGTGTAGGTCTTGGGAGGATTAAATCGCGCAAGCGCTCTTATTAAAAGCTTGTGCACGGCAAGCGTTTCGAAAATTTGAACCATGTCGCTATATTATTATAGGATGGGGTATAAAGAAATGTAGACATTTTTTTATTTTGTTACCTAAAATTAAGATCTGACGAAAGCGCGAAACCCGACACACGTATAATTATAACGGAATCAATAATTTGAGCGTGAACAAATGTGTTGTCGGCTAGTTTGACTTGTCGATCTTCGGCACAAAATTAAAGTCGAATTTTAGTTTATAAGCTACTTTGTTGGTATATTGGAGAGGTGGTAATCATATTATTAATAATTTCCGCCCTATAGCTATTGCTATCCGTATCTATAGCCCTCAATAATAATACAAAAAGTGTACAATTGGTATTTGTTGAATGTTTATTTATTTCATATCATTTTGTTTACCTTTCTTACTTTAGTCAGTTCAATTTGTAAGAACCTATCATATTTTTTTTTTGTTTATTTTTTGTGCTTTTTTGTTTGTTTAGTAAGTTACTTTGATTAACATTGTTGAATTTTCGCCTAGAATATTCATTCTATGTCCAACGAATGATTAACGCACAATTCTAACTGGATTTTTTTTCTCCTTTTTCATGTCTGAATGCGTGCATGGTGGCATATCATATGCGGCTTCACTTGCTCAACCAATAACTGAAACCATTGTGACTGAAAACATAAAGGTAAGATATTTGTTTTAACTTTTATATAAATTCATGATCATGATTAATTTTTTATGGCAAAGTTAGCACTGTTCAGACCAATTGTGTTTTTTTTTCGTCTTCTGTATTGTTGGAGCTGGGGAGGGAGGGTCAGGCCTACTCCACTTCGGAAGTGACAAGCCGCCGTCACCAATTTTCGAATTAATGTCGCCGCCAAATTGCTTGCTTCGATAGTTTCCGCATTGCGACGCTCCAATCGTCCGCCTGACATTTCTCGACTCCTCCAATCCGAAATTGGAAAAATTGCGTTCTTCTAAAATGGGCGGGCCTCTCTTTAATTGTCAGACAATAAATAACAAAATTTATTTTCCAAAAGAAAATGGCGAAATAACTGAGAGTGATGGTTTTTCTTGAACCGTTCGCGCGCGCGACACAAGCGATTGGGTTCGGCACAAATAAACAGGTTTCGTTACGCCTCCGCGATTTTATTGGCGTCACTTGAAAAAAAAAAAAAGAGAAATAGTACAAAGGAGCGCTTTGAAAAAGTATTTACGGGAGGCTTACAGTAGGACATTCCGGACATTCCTGGATTCTGTAGCTGCGATGCCTACTTCTCCGCAGTGGAATGATAGAAAGGCCTTCGACAGTCGCCGAACTCGCACAGAAATTGTATCTAGCTCTTGTACATGATTCTTTTTTTTTGGATTAACTTTGAGAAAGGGACCAAATGGGGTTTTTCACAGAATCATCCCATTCTGTTTCTTTGTTTAATCTCGAGTGAAAATTGTGATTGTGGATGCTAGGAATCTCAATTCACGGAATTTTAAACATCGTCTTTTCTCGTCTTATCCACCCGGATGATGAACTGAATTAGCGTGTTAAGTCCAGGCGTATAATCAGTGAGATTTAAAGGTTTCCATACTGGCACTGCATAGGGACATTTTGAAATGCTGTTCTGTACGAATCATTCCGTATGGATCAAGATGGTAACTCAAGCGTTCACAATGCGTCTCAATGGTTCCACATATATTCAAAACAAGTTTGGTCCCGGGTTCGATTCCCGGCGTGGTCTATGGCTTATTCCATCTCTGAGCACTCGTGAAAACGTGATATTCACATTATTGTTAAATCAAGTAGGAATTAGCAGTAGCTATTTTGGATTTTCGGGCTACGAATTTTTTTTAAATAGGCATCTTAATTAAATTGCACTGTTATCGATTCATCAAAATTTTGGATTCATCAAAATTTTGGAGTCCAATTTGGTTAACGCGTGAATTTGATCGTGCTCGTTTGTCAATATTTTTGTATACCTTCATTTTTTCTTAAATGTGATCAGTCTGTATCTGGCTGCATGGTTGGCTGTTTGACCTTTTATTTTTGGCTTTGGTTTAACCTCTGGCTGTACGGTTGAATGTATCTATTTTACGCACTTTTATTACGAGCATAGTTTTCTATGCTGTGTATGTACAGGTGCAATTTGCTTCGATAAAACGAAATCGATCACGATTGCATTTATGGACTCGGCGGGAACTGAAAAGGAATGAACCAGAAGCGCACGAACGCGCGCCTATTTCCAGTTGGAAAAGCATATCGCGTGCCCGCCAAGATATGGCCGCCCATATCGCTCGCGATTCGAACTAATTCGATCGTAGTGTCGTCGTCGTCTTCGTCGTCAATGGCTGTCCCGTTTAAACGTCGCAGCCATAATGGGCTATTCATGAACACGGGTCGCTATTTCTAGCCGTTATTCGTTTGGTTAAGTTTGCGGGATGTGGTGTATGTATTTGCAATTACGCAGATTCGATTTTCCGGCGGTTCTTAAATAGCGGATCGCTCGATCGCTCAACCTGCTCCACATTGGCCTTGGTAAATATGTTCTATTGAAGTAATAAGTTATTTTATTTCTATTCTAATCCAAATAGTTTGTTGTCTTGCGTTCTCTAATGGTCGGTAATATGTTATTTTCAAACTCGCCGGCATCATCTAAAGCGACTGTTGTTAAAAAAGATTGAGAGCCCTTTGTTTATGTTCAAAAACCGAACGTATTAGCTTTCCATTCAGTAGACTTACGTATGGAGCTCGTCATGCAGCAGCAACTGCCTCGTAAAATTACCTGAAACTTCAAGTCACTAAAAGAGAACGACAGGCGAAACAGTACGTGCATTGGCTTTCGAATGCGCCGATCATCAACATTCCTAATTCGAATTTGAACGCTGCGGGCTTTTTATTTGGCTCAACACGAATCAATCTGTATAGTACACCATTATAAACAGAAGCTTGGAACCAAAGACTGGATAAAGTTTTTGTTACTCTACAAACTCTAGCCGCAGTCGGGGGAAAGTGTATTGGTGTTTATAACTAGCGTCTTATTAGCATGTCGTACTCTTATATTATTTTTGCTTGCATATCTAGAGTAATATTGTATCTGAGGAAGGTGCCAGGTGGTGTAAATGGTAGACGTGTCCGCTTGCTAAATCCGTGACCGCGGGTTCAATTCCCGACTGGGCTCTATCGACTGGGAATTTTCTGGCGGGTGAGATTAGTGCGCACGTTTATCTTCGGATTGGAAGATTGTCATGTGAATATTATTTTGTGACCGACTGTATGTCCAACTAACTGTGTCAATATGAATATTACTTCGTGACTGACTTGTTTGTGACCGAACAGTTCTTGTCAACAATACAGTCGTGCTTTTACAAAAAAACTGTTGATTTTTCCTGGAACTGAATAATGGTCTGCTCAGTCATCGATACAGTTCCAAAACTGCACTACAACCGCCGTATTTGTCGAAGTCAAATTGAGGCACATCGTGCCTTTTTATACACACACACAAATCAAGCCTTTTGTTGGTTCCCTATTCGTGCATTGCATTATCGCTAGAGGGCGCTGTTATGATACAATCTGGGCCATGTTGTCAATAACCTGCGACATTTGGTTTACTTATATTTGTTGCCGCTAGGGTAGATTCACCGAACGTCAGGTAATTGGTCTTTGCATTCGTAGGCCACCAGAGGGCACCGCAGGTTATGTCAGCTAGCTGCACACCAGTCAATAAGGTTTCTTCGATTTATCCATGAATTTTTTTAGCATCCGCAAAAGGAGGTCTTTTCTTTCTTTCTTTATTTTGGTCTGCCCACATCTTCGTTTCGTTGTTAGGGTTTTCAGAATCGTTTTTCCATTTTGTCTTTTGTCGACGCATGCGCGGTCAGAACCACTCTCGTCCACCCCCCTCGCTTTTATTTCCGAGGCTGGTTGCAAGCCCAACAGTTTATTGGCTCGCAAATGCCTATTGACTAATGTAATGATTGCTCTAAAGCAATCAACCCGATCAAATCCTGGAAAAGTAATATATGTAAAAAAAAAAAAGATCTTTTTATTGTTCCAATCCCGTGCGAGAGTGTACGGTGGTGGGAAGCGACTGATGTCCTCCGGAGTCCCTGCATTAGAATTTTAGAATTTGGGAAGACTCGTCGTTGCTCGTCTGTATTGGAGTCGGCTATGGTTAGGCGGTCCCGAGTTCGATTCCGGGGTATTGGCGAATTTGCGTTTCTGTTATATTGTCAGCAACATTAGGGAACAAAATCTTCTTTGGTGAAAACGTGCAACCTTACGCGCGTCACGGCATCGGCTGGTTAACGAGATGCTTGTACAGCCCAAGCTATTGTCAGTTTTCTTGGCTTACAGGAATCGGGGCAACTGCATATGTGAGGATAGTTACCGTTATTAAGCGAGGTAGAAATCGGCAGTATTGGGTTCGTTCCTTTCAAAAAGGAACCCGTTCCAGTTCCCGTTCCTCCTAAGAAAAAAGGAACCCGTTCCAGTTCCAGTTCCTACATAAATTAAAAGGAGCCCAACCTAACCGTTTAGAAAGGAAACCTAGACGTTCCAAATTTCATAAGAGAAGGAACGGAAAAATTCTGTTCCGTTCCTACCCAGTACTGCAAATCGGTGACTTAAGTTGCACAATTGTTTTTGAAAAAAAAAATCGTTGCGTTTTACAGACGGGTGTTCCTAGGAGGATACAGCATTAGCATTTCGTCTCTCTCAGACAATGTAGTGCACCGTGGAAGGTGGGATCAGGGTTTATGGGATGGGGATGAAGTTTTGGGGTGGTGATAGTTTGGGTGGCGGGAATACGGGAAGAATGGTGGCGTGGGGTATAGGTATTTTTCCTCCATTTATTTGCTCTTACTGGGAGGGGGTGGGAAAGCGAATCTGCGTAATTTAAACATTTTCTTTTTGACTGTCGGACGAGTTTTTGTGTGAATTTTTTTAAAATCTATTTCCTGTGATTTAGCTAATGTTCTTACCAACTTCAATTTGTCGTTCGCTTATATTTTGTTGTGGCCATTATTACGTCGCAGAGGTTTTTATTTTTTTTTTTTTTTTTAAATCACCGTAGTGCCTAGTGCACTTACTAAACCCTCGTTTCTCTATGGAGATATGTGAGAGGCAGGGAAGGGAAGGGAAGGGGATTGGCAGCTGGAATAGCCAGGCTGCAGGATCCACCCCTAAGCTCTGGACTCCCTAATGGAAGCTCAGGGGTGACGCCAATACCACAGAATCGAATAAACGAAAGCCTGCACCGGGAATCGAACCCGGGACCTCCCGCTCAGTAGAACGTGACCATACCAATTGAGCCATTGGGGGCCGACACTGGTTTACACTGAATATAACGAGAAACCCTAGTCCACGCCAAATTAATCCACGTTGATTACTTTGGGTGAAGTGTTTAGAATAAACACTCATTCATTAGAATAAAAAATATTGAATAAAAAATTAAATGTTTGGAAAATTCTGTTAGTTAATTAAAATATGTTAATAATATTATAAAATTAAGGTCGGGCGCGAAATTTACGCGATTTGGTAAAAATGGAGACCTCAGTACTCAAAGCATGAATTTCGGTACTGCCTCAACAAACTTCCAACCAACTAACCATTCGTTCTTCAGTGCCCCGTTTGAATGAAATCGAATTGATAGGTGGGTCGATCAGTTTGCAAATGTCGGGATAAACATTATTACCGGGGAGGCAAGGGGGGGGGGGAACAAGCAACTCGGGTTCACGTACGCTGCTGAGAGGGAGGAGGGGGGTGAGTCAATTACACTCGGATCCCCCATCTTTCTCGGTCGCATTTCAACCCCGTTCACCTTAATTCCAACGCGCCCACTTCACCCTCTCTTTACGGAGACAGAGACGCCGATTTGAACGAAGGTTCGCACGAACAACTTTTATTATGGAACTGTTTAACTAAAGATCGTCCCAGGTCGGGGCCCGCGACACTACAGAGTGTACAATATATGTATATATAAAAATGTATATGACAAATTGTGGGGTGTGGGGAAAGAAAAATAAAATAGTAAACCCCCACCAGGTTTTTGCGAACGCGCGCCCGCGCCATGTAAATGACAATTTGTAAGCGGGCGGCAGCCATGATCGAGGTGCATGCAAAACTACTTTTAAAATAGATTATTGTTGGGGGAGGTTCTCGTTGGCAGAATTTTTCGCAACCGTAGCGCCGTCTGTTGGAATTTGAATTTGAGGTATGGATGTGTCGTATTTCTAGTGTTCGTTCTTGACTAATCGAAACACATAATGTTTATCCGCGAAATAAAATATTTGTTATAGAAATTAAGAGCAGAAAGTGCAGAAGAACTATTCGGATTTATGGGGTTTAGAACAAATAAAATGCTCGTTGCAGGCATATGGGATCCGACAAATATAGAGAAACGACTCAATTGATATTGCGAATTTGCGATTTGCTCAAATTAAAATACAATCAGTGCGCCATGTGCCATGTGCGCGGCGATCCCGGGTTCGATTCGCGGATCGGGTTTTGTTATTCGATCTCGAGGTCATTACCTCAAAAATGTGCCCATTCATAATTGCTCAATCGATTATAAGGGTACAAAATATCCTATTGAATATCCAGCACTCTTTGAATATCTTAAACTCATGCAAAAAAATCAGTAGCTCAGTGTGTATGGCAACAGACTACTGAGCGGGTGGTCCCGGGTTCGATTCCCGGCGCCGACTCTCGTTTATTCGATCCTGGGGTACTGATGAAAAGGTGCTCTTCACATATTGCCTAAGCAACGCGAAGGCTACCGAATCTCCTGCAGTGGTATTCATTTAGTGAAGGGAATTTTCCCACGTAAAAAAATAATTTATAAAGATCCAGCAGTCATGGCCCTGGTCTCAGGAGGCAATATTTGGAGAAAACTTGTCCCAATAGTTGGAACTAGACACGAGAAACCTCAGTTCCTGTTAAGACACCCTAATTATATGGGGGGACTTAATTTGTGCGAATGGTGTTTCGACAGTTTGGTTGCTATTGGTTGGTGTGGGGGTGGTGAGAGGATTGGGAGCGAGGGGGTGTTGTCGGCGTGGGTGAGGAGGATAAGTCTCGCATCTGTTAGCCCGGGCCACAAACACACATACACGCACCACCTTCGTATAGTCAACATCTGTTGGCCACGTGTTACACACAAAACGGATAGAGTCCCCGTTTCCTCCTCCTCTTCCTCTCCGCCTGTTGTGCAGTCGTATTTCTTGTCTACTGTTGAAGCTTTTGCGGTAGGGACTCTTCGAAACGGAACAAAACTTGTTCGGCGGAATGAGAGAGCAGAAAAATAAATAAATGGCGGAAATGGAAGTGACTGGTCTACATACAGTCTGTATGTGCTTAGTCGTGTTCCTGCTTTGAAAGCGGTTCGGCGTGCTCCATGCTGTGGTTCAAAACAGTCGGTGACTTAAAGTAAAATTACGATTCTTTGCCTGTTTGTATTAAATTGACCATCTTATGGATCCTGAACTGTGCCGGAGCAATTTTATGACGTCACACTTCGAAACCGGGCTCGGCGGTCCATGGTTCGGATTCCCGGAACGGGCTCTTTATTCCATCCAGGGGTACTGATGAAAATGTATCCTGCAGACTTTGCCTAAACAATAAGATGGTTACAGAATATAGTGTTGTGATTTACTAGTGAGAGGAATTAATAAGGATCAAACGTCATCAACTCAATAGGGAAAAAATGTATCTTGATTTTAAATTAAATATTTACTCTGGTCTGAAAAATCATACTAACTAACGTTAATTACATCGTTGAAAATTGGAGGGGTTGACCACCATCTTTATCACGTTGAATTAATTAAAGTAAACTAAAAAAATACTTGATCTTAATACTAGTTTCGTTCAGAAAATTCAGATATGTGCAATGACGGAATTTCAAGAATTTATTGGCAAATAGTTTTTAATGAAAATTTTGGGCTGTTTTTAGCTGGTGACGATCCATACATGTCACCACTCCCAAATTGACCCAAGTCAATTGACCCAAGCCACAATGCTCAGTTGCGTGACTCGTACGATCGTTGTTACGAATTGCACTAAAATATGATGTATGGCTCTGAGAAATTTTAAACGAATTGTAACGTTACTAAAATATATAGTGAGAAGGGTGCAACAAACTGCACATGGGTGCGGGTGAAATAGGTCTGTTTTACTTACCTATTGTATCTTTCGCAGATGTGGTCAGCTACTTTACACTATTTTGGGGGGCATATGTGGTTTTTCGTAACGGTCTCTCGTTATGCGACCGAGACGTCTATGGTGGGAGGTGTCTCCCCTCAGGATCTCAAGCCAACCTTGAACTTCCCTCATTTGACCCCCTCCTCTAAACCACCACCACCACCACCACCTCCTCGTTGTCTTTTGTGGTTGCTCTATAACGGGCTAATCCAAGTTCGAATATAATTTTTGTTTTTAAACAGAAAAGGAAATGCAAGCCTCATTTGTCAGTTTTAAAAATGATAGAACCACAGTGCTGTATTTCATGGGTATTCATTTTCCCTGGCGAGTTCGGTTGGGCACAACGACTAAGCAGCAAAAGGAACGTTATTGAAATTACCGTTTGGGGTTTAAACAAGAATTCTGGCTGCACCGTCGTCACACACAAGCTAGGCTTATCCAGTGCAACTACTACGCAGCATTTTTTTGTGTCAAGTAGAAGAAAAAAATCAATTTTTTTGGTCATTTTTGGAAACCGGAAAAATCAATGCGCTCCAAGAAACTTGTGTTCGCTGTGGGTAAATTTTGCGAGACAGGTGGGAGGGTTGAAGGGATAAAGGGTATTTCTGTGGGGTGGAGGGGAGTTTGCGTGTTTGTTGTTGGAGGTAGGGACACATTGGGGGTGGGTTGAGGAGGCGTTGCGTAAGACGAAAATGGGGGAAAGGGGTCAACGTCGGGTCCCATAATTCACCGGTTTATGTGAGTTTTGTGAAGAAAGATCCCCAGTCGCGATTTTAACGGAGCTCTTGTACCGTATGTGCGACTCTGTTGGCGACCGGGACTGACGGACGAATAGACTCGCGAAACGTACTCGAATGTGGCGACATTCTACGGCGAATGGTGGAATATTTCCCTTCTGTGACGACTGCTGCGTTGGTGTGCGTTGTACTCGTATTTTCTGTTGCCTCGTTTTCCGGACCAAATAGAAAAAAAACAACATTTTAGATTCTTATACAAAGTTTTCATTAATTTGAGTAATGTAATTTCCCTTAAAAAAAGTAACCTGCATTTCTTTGTGCTATTTGTTTGCAAAATATTTACGTACCTGTGCGTATGTGCATTTGAAAGTTTTTGTGAAAAGCTTCGAAAACCCTTTGCCGAAGAAACATGTACCGTACATTGTTTGACAATATTTGCTTGCGTTTCTTTGACAACTTATTTTACAAATTGCTTTCACCAATTTTTAAAAATCATTGTCACAAATTACTTTCACCAATTTTTGCAAATGACTCACATTTTTTTACAAATTACTCACAACTTTTTTACAAATTACTGTTACAAAATAAAAAAATTACTTTCACAAAATATTTTCTCAAATTTTTACAAACTGCTTTCACAGATTTTTGAAAATTAGTTTGACCAGCAAAAGAGCCAGCAAAATTCTACGTGAGAATCAGTTTCGTGACTCCGAACATTAGCGGCCCAAATTTGTTTCCTACACACTTGCATATTCTGTGTAGCCTGGGCATGCACCCACCCAATCCACGCACATGTAAACCCACCCCCGAATGAGAAACTTCTTTCTCGATTCATGTTTTTGGCTGAAAAAAGACGCGACGGTGGTGATCGTGGGTTGTGTGGATGGTGCGAGACCTTCACACACGTAACCCGGGACTGAGGGGGTGAGACCCCACCATCGCCACCATCACTACCACCAGGTTCCAAAAACTAACTCCCGTCAATGTCACCCCGTCGTCAGCGAAAGGTCAACATTCGACAATATCGCAATGGGAGGCTGTGAGCAGGATGGAATCCCTCGGTGACCGTTTGTTTATTGGATTCATTGAACCGCGCAAGTGATTCAGCATTATTAATGTTACAGAAGAATCGTTTCGCCGTGGAATTGCTCTACTATAAGAACGTGAATGTTTTTCTATTTTCCGTGTTGACAAAATTAGAAATCAACGAAGACGGGCTTGGTAGTTAAGTTAGCGGACGGGCTTGGAAGTTAGGTTAGCGGATTTAACTATCTATCCGTCAAGATCACTAAATTAGGGTTCGCATATTAAATGGCTTAGGGATTCAAGCGTTGAATTATCACTAGGTGGCGCCGCATCATTTAACCACAGCTAATTCCTTTCGCATTGGGCTCCGATTTCCTCCTCTAAAATTCACATTAAACAAACAAAACCGTTTCGCAATTTTTTGTCAGTTTTTATTCGCCTTTCATAGACGTTGACTGTTTTCTTTCGTCAAAGCATTTTTTTTTGGCAAATCCTACGTTTACTTTCAAACGATCTTCGCATCGCTGACGTATTGTGTCACCTCATGGTAAATTTGATCCTGCTCGTAGATCACCCTCGGTCGCCTTTTTTTGGCATTTTCCAACTTTCTTTCGCTCTAAAATTGCATTCTGACAAAATCTTGTTTCTGTGTTGTTGTCGGCAACGGTTATTTGGTGGGGAGAGAATACACTCATGCATGCAGAGTGAAATAGGGGGGTAAGAGTTGGAATGGGTGTGTTTTTCCGTGAATAAAGTTGGTGTCCGATGACAGGGTTCGTACCCACGCCAGTAATAGGAGTTAAAAGTTATGGAAGAGGACCCGAAAACCGGCAGGGAAGGAAAGGGGGAGGGGGGAGAGAAGCTGTTCGGGGAAAAATATGGTGAGAAAATAGGGGATTTTTAAAGAAAATAACAGAAGAAGGACCAGACGGTAGACGCTTAAACTCGCATATGGACAAGGGGGTGTTTGGTGGTGGTGTAGGGGATAAACAGTTTGTATGTGTGTGAGCTTTTGGAGGCAGGGGGGGGAGGGGGAATAAAGGCGTATATCGGGGGAGGTAGTTTTTGAAAACGGCGGCCAAGTCGTTGTTAAAGACGGCGCTAAACAGAGAATAAATTTATATTTGCGGTTGGCTAAAAATGGCCCAATATCAAACTGTGGAAACGTTGTCAAACGTTTGTAATGATTTTTCACGCTAGATGGCGACACGATCGTTGTACTGTTACCGTTTTTTTTATTATTTTTCGTGTTTCCGTTCACATCTCGCCATGACATTTACGAATACGGGTAATTATTTTGTTATTCAGAAAAGATATTGCGTTACCAATTTACCACTGGCGACTAAACAGGCTATGATGACCTTTCAAATATTTTCTTTAAAGCTTTCTCCAGCACCATATGCACATTAATTTGAAATGCGTTTGTGTCGATAGAAGCAATAACTTACGCAGCAAGCTTTATATAGCACTTCATTTGCCGTCGAACTATAGAGTCCACTGCCTACAAATATTCCGTCGATCGGATTCCCCGTCTTTTGTTCTCGTTCATCGTTTCTGAGCTCAAATTTCCTCTTTCACCCTTTATTCCAATTTTCATCCAAAGTCGGGGGGGGGG
>JAUJYS010000960.1:0-19463 GCA_033995665.1 Melogona broelemanni | reverse complement strand
CAGGGAAGGGAAGGGAAGAGGGATGCAGCTGGAATAGCCAGACTGCAGGATCCACCCCTGAACTCTGGACTCCCTAAGCGGGATAATGGTCCCAGAGCGCAGTTCCAGGCTCAAATATTTCTGTAAAGATCGTTATAAATATTATTGCAACTATTGTTGTAAATATTGTTTTAAATATTGTTGTAAAGAATGAAATCATTATTTTAATCTTAATAAAGGAAATATTTTTTAGAATCATGTTGTAAATATAGTTCTAAAGGATTGTAAACCATTACTACAAATATAGTTGTAAAATTGTTGTAAAGAATGGTGCAAATAATGTTGAAAAGATTGTTAAGATTGTTGTAAATATTACAATTACAATATTTACCCGCAAGCAGCCCCTTTTAGGGGGCCAATGGCTGGGAGATTGTTGCAATATTCTTTTTAATTGCATTGGAAATTTATCAAAACTTCTCAGTATATAAAAATCCTGCACCAATTTAGAAGCTATTCAATGCTTTAAACTCTAGATAATCGCAAAATTTTTAGACAATTTTTAATTTGATGCGTACACATACACATTCAAAATTGAAGACGTAATTTTTATGTTCTTTGATGACTCTGATTTACACCACGTAAAGAATCTAAAATGACTCATGTGCCTCATGTGATTCGGTAAAAAATTACTAGTTTTTATTTATGACATTTTATTTTTGTCCGGAAACATGGGCACACGAAACATACGACATCTGACCCGAACACGAGTGACTCATACCGCAACGACAGCAGTGTATTGCTCTTCGCGGGGGGTTAGTAGGTCAAGAAGAGTAAGAACGTAAAAATTTAGTTTCGGTTTCTTTGACAAAAAACAACCCTCCAACTCAACAATATTTATTTTTTGTCGCGTTTCTCAGTTCGGTTTGGCGAGCAACAAGTGTCGCTCGTGCAACCCCAATCTGCCAGAGTGACGTCATCGGAACAAATCGTAAAATCGGAGAGCGCCATCTAGGTGTTCATCTTGGAAGCTGTATCGTTGTATGTCAATATACATGTATGTCTTAATATTTGTTGATATTTATCGATTGTTGAGGAGCACGCATGCAATTGTTTAGGTTTATGTCTTTATACAGGGTGAACCTGGAATTATGGACCCCCTATGATTATTTTTAATATGTTGGCCAAAAATAGTCCGATTATTATAAAATTTGGTAATAAAAAAGGATAAGAGTATCCTTTTTTTCAATTTCGAGTCTTAAATTTCAAATTCAAACCATGCGAGTGGCGCGCTCTCACGATGCAATAACGTAATTATTTAGTACATATCGCGTCACAATCAGTTGTGAAAATGCCTTTCACGAAAGAAGATAAGTTTGCTATCAAATTTCTTCGACAGTACAAAAAGCACCCGACTTCACGCTTTAGTGCTGGCGGCGTTTGGTTAAGTGCTGGCGGCAGTCATTTTGAACATTTCTGAAATAACCATCATTTTGGTAAATATGTTCACGTCATTTCTACCAAATTTTGATAGCAATCTGACTATTTTTGGCTGACATATTACAAATAATAAAAGGGGTCAATAACTTCAGGTTCACACGGAATATTTCTTTCTGTAATAGTGTATCATCTTTTGCACCAGGCCAGCTTCAGAATAAACAGTATTGCATCGCAGTGGATTTGAACTACAGGGATTAATCATCACGATCGAATATATAATTTTCCAGATGCATTTGGAATGCATGCTCCGCAACTTTATGGTCACGTACTGCGTGCGCACAGGTGGATAATGCTGACGCCACGGACCAGCGGTGGAAAATCGGAATAAATTTGCTGGCGTCGTCCTTTGGAAGAAAAAGCCTCGAACAAGGTTATATACCACAGCGCGTGCTGTCATTGAAAAGTGCCCGGGCGCGAGGGGCGAACAGGTTGCCGCCGCGCCACACAGCTGATGGTCGTTCAAACAATGATGTTGACGCTGACTCACACTCTCTCTGATCGTGGTACATGTATAAATAAAGTAGATCCAGGTCGATATGGATATTGGTAGATGGGGTGGTACATGATGGCGAGGGGGGGGGGGGAAGTTGCAACCTTGTCGATTCTAAAATGGCCGACACGTACTGTCAATACGCATGCTTCTATTTTTGATTATGAGGTGCCGCGTGGTATTAGTAGTTAGGGTATTCGCCGGTGCTGGGAAGGAACGGAACGAAAAAGTTTCGTTAAAGAACGCCTAGGTTCCTTTTCTTAAGAAGGAACGATTCCGTTCGTGTTTTTTTTCAGGAACTGGAACGGAGGTTCCTTTTCTGTGTATATGGGTACCTTTTGCAATAAGTTTCATATGTCTGACACGTGATTTTTTTCCAAAGGCGGAACAATTTAGCAGAATCAATCAGAAATTGCTAAACAATTTGATCTGTTGAAAGCTTTTGGTATGTGCCCCGCAAATCGGTATATGTCCTGTAGATTAGTTCTCGCTAATGCTTTATTTTTTTTTTATATTTTTAATCGAAGGAATGGAAAAGTTCCAGGTTCCATCACAACACCATCGATACCTCCTATCATAATATTCCCTGACAAAGTTCGGACTTTCAGTTCACCAAAACAAAGAATTCGCCAAGCACAACAACAAAAAAAAAAAAAAAAAAAATGCCGAACCCGCTACACGTTACCCATCGGGATGCAGCTCAAGAATAAATCCAGATATACTGTTCCGGGATTCCAAATATGGAAAGAAAAAAAAAGTTCTATTATCATCGCTGTCGGGGATCGTCCTTTGAACATCAGGCAGCATCAAGACCAATAAATTGAACCGAGAAAGAATCCAGGGAAGGGTTGGGATTGGAGAGAAGGGGATAGATAGGAACGGCGCTGTACGAGTATGTCAGGCCATCGTACATGAGAGGTCAACGTCTGATGCGATGACGTCTTGGGATGCCGCCGCACATCCACACACGCCAAAGGCACGCGGCGCAATCACCGTCAGAGGCAGTAGCAGCATCATCGGAAACGAATTTCTTCCAAATAAGAACTTGACGAACACGGGCGGTACCGCTCTACAATGTTGGAGTTCTGCCCAAAATACCAACGAAACTGAATACTAGATGCCGAACGCCAGACAATATCGACACAACAAAATGGCAAATTTGGTCAATCACCAAATTGGATGCTAATTAGTTAAGAGAGTATTAATTATATTTTTCAACAAGTATGAAACGGAAGTGACGTCATTGTTCCAGAGCTTAGTGGCGAAGGCTATACCAGCTGCCATTCCCCTTCCCTTCCGCCTCACATATTGCCACAGCGACACGAAGGGTATAAATCCTGTAGTGATTATCACTAGTGACTAAAAAAACCAAGCCTCGTGTACAGAGCGAACCTGGAATCATCAACAGATGAGGCGCAAAGACAATAATCTCCCCCCCCCTCGAGAACAATTCCCCTAGAAATACACTAACCACGTCAACCACTAAACGCAACCCTTTAACACATATTTAACCGAAATCGTTTCACAACTCAAAAACACCTGTTTTTGGATCAATGACCCTCTTATACATACATCCTGCGCGAAAAAAACGAGACAGCCTTGCGAAGGTGACGGTGACTGCAAGGCACCTGGCTGTAAGAACTGAGAAGCGCGCACCTTTCCCAGGTTTCCAGGCATTTTTTTAGTCATCCGAGTTTTAGTCACAACGCAGAAAAAGAAACCTCTTTCGCGTGAGTGAGATCGCTGGAAATTCTTGCGTCATCAGCCAAGTTTTTTGCCCCCTGATGTAGAAATTAAAAAAGCTCCATGTAAATGAAATCATCAATAAAAGAGTATTTTTTTTTCGTCACCGTGCCAATTATGCACCGTTCTTTCCGCGAATGGGTCGCCAGGATTCCCGCAGGTAGTTGCTCAATTTTAAAACGTTTTCTGACGTATTCCTTTTGTTTTTGGCTGGCGCTTAAGTCTGTCCCAAACACGTACCGAACTTACTCAATCGGTTAAAGTTCAATGACGAAGACAAATGAAATTAAAAAAAAAAAATCCGGTACATCAGAGATTCGAATTTGGACCACCGCAAGAGTGGTAATATATTATTCCGAGAGAAGCCGGGTTGAAAGTCAGATAGGTCACTGGAATACAATTTTACGTTTTTATTATTGCTTGGAGGATGCATTGTTAAAAAAAAGTTATCTCCAGAGGAACAAAAAATTAAAAAAGTTTGAGGTCCAACAATAATACATGTAAGTACTGTACCTTTACATTAAGATACATTTAGAGACTCAGGGTCGGAAAATACAGTGCGAATTACAGGGCTAGACTGGCGTAATCTGCGGAGTGCCAACCGCCCAGGTAACACGTCACTGGTACGTATATGTGTCTCGGTATTGTACATTTTTATTCGCAGTTATCATAGGTGGAGAACCGAAAAAATTAAAATGAATCACAAGAACCACGAGGCGGTCCGTAATGAGGCCACACCGTATGCACAGGCACCGACTTCCCCAAAACGAAATTGAACATGAATCAGGCGACTATGATGCAAATATACCATCACCATTCGCCATCACCAGCTCTGATTGCAATGTCATGAAGTAACCCTCCCCATGGGGCGACTCGGAAAGTGTGAGTCAACAGCCGTGTTTCTTAATGTACTATATGGCCGTTGGCCGTTGCCGGTGGCGCCACCTCTCGTGCGAAATCCACCGTGGCGTAACCGTGGGGTGGTGACTCGAGTGTGTGAGTCAACGAGCGGATTCTTCATAATGTTTCGTGTCAGTGATTGCATATGGAGCCACCTATGTTAGAACTCAAAGCGCTCCTAGCGGTGAATTGGAATTTGGTGGATAAGCGGCACAAATGAAAATCTGCTAAATGACGAAGTATATGCGCCATCTAGTAATAAAGTATATGCAACATCTAGTAATAAAGTGAACCGCCCATAGGACAAGGCATAAAGACAGTCTGCCCTGCACAGATTTCGTAAATTACGGGTGAAATTTTTTTAATTATAAATAAATATTTCTTAAATGAAACATTTTCTTGAATCTTTCATAAACATTTCTTAAGTTTAATTTTTTTAAATTATATATTTAATTATTATGTATTATTATTATAATTATTATATTCATTATTATATCTTAATATTATTATTATTATTATTATTATTATGTCTTATTATTATAATTATTATTATTATGACAACTATTTAATCAATTAATATTTCTTAAATTAAATATTTTCACAAATATTTCTTAGAAAAGTCTTAAAGAGTTAATTTTTTTAATTGAATTATATATTTAATTATAAACAATTCATATAAATTCAATGTCCAATAGGTACAGTGAAATTTAATTTAAAGGAAAAATTGTCAGGTGTCTGAACAAAATTTTGTTGTAAAAATCAAAAATATTTCAATTTTTAAATTGAATTTTTTTATTTTATTTATTTCCACAGTTATAATTATTTAATTTGTCTGAAAATTATTCGACCTCTCGTCTGCTTATATTATAGGAGAACGACCATCTGAATGCTTTTGTTTACCCAGTTTCAAATTTTTTTCAGTAGGTGGCGTTACGTTCGTTGAGGACAGCCAGCGCCATTCCACGGTCAAACATTACGCCCCCGTAGAAGCGATCGCGAAAGAAACAATAGCACCAGCCGCTAAAAATGACAAACCTACGACCTACGTGTTCAAAGCGATGCTTGCATCACCACTTCTCATTATTGTAATGATTTAAAAAAAAAACAAAAAAAAACGGTGGAAAACGGAAAGAAAAATGACTTCATCGTCTGCGGACGCGTTTCGATCCCGAATTCTGCCCGTCCTGTGTTCCCGCCTACACACAGAAGCACCCAGTGCTTGTTATTTCGTTTTATTCAACGCCACCTGGTGCCAAAAAATTCGTTGGAAATTTTCATTTGAAACTACATATATATATGGTAATGAATGGCAACGTCATGTTAGAAAATCTCAATTCAAAAACTAATCCAAACGCCAAAAGCCAAACGAACAAGATTGTGCCTCAAAGTGATGCAACATAAATTTCAAGATCTGTTTTTAAAAATTAATTTTAAATCGGACGAGAATGTGCACCAACACGTTACCGGTAGTGGCGTCCACCCTGACGTGTTCCTTCGTGACGTCATAGGTAAACAACTCTAGAGATTGTCACACGGTGGCGCAACTGTATTATGTTTCCACTTCCAGGAACCCCAGTCGAGTTTACTTTTTTTATTTCGTTTGAGCATTCTTAATCATGCCGACTAGTGCCTGCCGTCGTTTAAAAACAAAAAATAAAACAAACAACAAATGTGTTGCGTCACGCGACGACGTACGGTGACGTCACGCCCCAATGCCGAGCGGCCTACACGGACCTGCGTGATCGACGTTTTTTTTGAAGATCTTTGGTATGTGGTGGAGTTTTGAAATTAATATTTCCAGGCGGAAGCACATGCTGCTGGATTCATACAGGGAATGTTCGTTTCACAACGCTCCCACCTACCAAAGATCTTCGAAAAAAATTACCACGGCGGAAAAATATCTCCCGCCGGGGAAAAAAATGAAAATATCTCCGAGAAAAACAGACGGCGCATGGGGAAAACACTGGAATTAAATAGTTCTACCATCACGTAGTCACCTCGATAACTCATTTTTCGCGTTAAAGTGTGGGTGGCTGCTCAAAGTGCCCGCGCACACTGACGACATTACAGGCCACTATCCCGTTTTTTCCCCTTGCAATGTTTATTATTTTGATGAACTCTTTGGATTTGGAACAAAGGGTCTCCATTTCTTCTGCTTAGGAGATCAACTTGTAATTAAAGTTAATTTTTTATTTTAATTTAATATTTTTTTAAAACCTTCATTTGTTTTCCATGTACTTAAAAAACAATCTCATTTCTTATTCATTAATTGTTTTGTATTTTTTTTTGGACAAAAGTTCTCCTAGCTTACGATAACCTGACGTCACCTTCTTTTATCCCCCCTTAAAAGGGGCTGCTTGCGGGTATATGTTGTAATTGATGTCCCTAATCCATGAAGATAACTGGTTCATTTTTTTAAGAACTTTAGCGGGAACTGGTTTCTTTTTTCATGGGAGGAACGGGAACTGCAACCGGTTCCTTTTCATACATGCATATCACCTATCATACCCATTCTTTAAACTCGCCCCAGAACGGCACCACGAACGATAAATAAATATAGGTACAAACAAGATTCGACCCCAGACCCCGATCCACAATAAAAGACTCACCCTGAAGCAGCACCGGCTCCTTGTCGTTATCCAGCAACGCGCACAGCACCGTCAACAACGGCTGACCAAACCCCGCCAACGGAGCTCCACCCTCTCCACCCACCGCACAGACACAATCCTCATCGTACACCACCACCTCTCTGGTGGACCGCCGCCGAAACATCTCCTTATCCCCGGACAACAAATCCACCAAGCCGGCTTTCCCCAACTGCAGCCGCTTCCTATGAAACCGATCCGCGCAATTAACGTTGACGGCTGATCGAACATGCCCCGCGTTGTAAGCCAGGAACGGCCGACAATCCAGCACTAATAGTTCCGATCCGGTAGCACGACGGGCCAGTCTTGAAGCCAGCTCACCGGGGCTGACAGTACGTAACCGGTTCGCCAGTAACACCCGGCCGGCCTCTGACATATTCGCGGCGTCCGAGCAAGGACTGGGCGGTAATGAGGCGGTGGATCGACTGCAGGTTTCCAGTTTACACTTCTTGGCTGGTTGGACTGGTAGGGGTCGGGATACCGGTACTGTGAGGCAGGTGGCAGTGCAAAGAGTGGTGGGAGGGATGGCGACTACCTCGCCGGGTTCACTGAGGCTGCGGCTGAGGGGTAGACGGAGACGATCGCGGCGGGTTAGTTCAGAGGTCATGGTGGTGGTCATGGCGGGAGCGGAGTGGCGGTCGCCCGGAGTGTAGTGGTGGTGATGGTGGCGGGTGACGTCGATGCGCGGGGGTGGGGGAGTGGGGGCGGCGGGCGGCGCGAAGCACTGGACGCGGATCGGGCAGGACATCGGTGATGGTGGGGTGGTGGGCTGCAGGTGGCCGGTGGACGATGCCACGGTGAACGGCGTGGCGAAAACTGCGGGAGAAACGGAAAAGAAATAGACGATTAGAACGAGTGTGGACGTGAATGTTGAAGAGTATGAACGTCTTGGAGTCGATGTTCACCCTTTTGTTGTGCTGGCGATTGTTGGGCTGAAAGGATTGCATCATCGGGATTTGAGCGAGTTTCTGGCGGTGGCGCAATAATACTTAACGCAATAAATTATATTGAATACAATTGAAGTGTGTAATAAACGTGCGTTGGCAAACAACAGTGATGGGGCGGAAATTAATTTATTTGAAATCGATTTTTTTTAATTTGTTTAATACCTTTCGGACTATTTTTACTGACGAATTTTGAATGAGTACCTGACAGCATATTGGTCAAACGGCTTTACATCCATCCGAAGGAAGGCACGAATTTTTCTTGCTCAAAAAATTCGGGATGTATCGGTGTGAACCGAATTTCTTTGGAATGAAAGTGAAGCCGAAGTGTGCGGCCTCCGTGGTTCAGTGGCTATGGTCCTGAGATCACTGTCATTTTAAAATATTGAGGAATAGAGAAGCGGTGACGGGAAGAAGATATAAACGGGTGGGGGGGGAGAGGGGTGGAAGGGGACCTACCTAAATCCACAATTGAGAATGCTCAATAGAAACGTGGTCAAACTTCGGGAGCGGCAAAATGGGGAAGGGATAACAGCATTTGAATAGGCGAACATAAAGGATGGGACATTTTTTTTGCCAAGGGGGGGGGGGGGGGGGAAACAATGTAGTCCGATACAAAACGTGGATTTCATACTTTATAGCCTGGGTGCGTCTGACGTTCAACGCAGCTCCATCAAACTAGGCGAGAGGCACATAAATGCTTGAAACAAATAAAAATGAAAGACCAATCTAGCTCGACCTAAACCAACTTAATATTTAGATCAAATTTTATTGATCGTCTTCAGAAAACAATCTAGCATTCAGAACACTATTTCTGAAGATCCAGTTCACCTTGCTCGGCTTCAACGATTAAATACAAATTCCAAATAGTAATACAATTTCAACTAGGAAAAAAATATAATAAATTTAAAATGCTAGTTTAAAATGCGTCTATATGGGTGATGACAGAATGTATATTTATTATGTTTTTGTCAATAAATAAATAAAAATATTGAAACAATTTCAACGCTCTTATTTTTTTAATGTTCCTTACAAGCAAGCAGTTTGATTAGTTACCAAACGATAAACGTATTGAATTACAGTACAGAATATTTGTGATTTCACAAATTTCTATAGTTTTCCAGTACCTTTCTCAACCCCAAGACAATCATATAATTAAACCGTCCTCTATTACCGTCCCCCATCAGTACAATTCCTAACGTCAAATATGAAACGCCCCCATCAGCCTTGGACTGCTTTGGTTGGTGAGAGATAGCATCCAAAGCAAGCCAGCCCGTCACTGCTATCAATCGGACCTTCCAAAGCAGCAACAGGTGAAAGCGGTCGGATCCACATACATGTAGCCATTAAATATACAGGGTCACCGGATAGATAAACTGCTCTCACAACGCGTCTCATATCCGATCGCTTTCTATTTAATGAGTATATCCGCGTAAGACCTTCTACCCCGTCAATTAAATTCAGGATTCCGTGAATTTTGTACGTGTATTTAACCTCAAGGAGACTTGTATTTTTCAATCCAGATTTAAGTTTAATCATTATCGCGAACTTTAAAAATAAACCGTATCGCTTTAGAGATGATGCTCCAGGTGGTTATGTACCCCTCCAAGAAATTATTTACACCTATTGCTGCTTAATCAAAATGTGAGGGAACACATTTTTATCAGAACTTCGGGATAACAAATACGAGAAAGCCCGCGAACGGAATCGAATCCGGGACCGTCGCAACGCAGCCGGGCTGAGCTTGTACAATACCGACTGGACAGTCTGGGCTACGACGAATCTTTCGATTCGTCGATCGATCGAACAGAAAATAAATGCAATTCAAAGCGAAATTATATCCTTTCCCGATTTCTTCAGAGTATATACAACTTGTTAACAATCCTTTTCACCGACACATACGTAAGGCGCGCACTTATCGGCGACTAGATATATTCGAATCAAAAATGAAGGACTAATGAGTGCGGAGAAAGACACCTTCGTCTAAGACATTAGTCGACGGGGTACATGGATAAATGTCCGGCGCTATCAGATCCACAACCAGGATCCTCGGCTAATTACTCCAATTATACTATACAGGGCTAGAGGTGTCAGGCGACTATATCGGCGTGATTCCGTAACGGTGCTGGCTTAGATAGCAGCTTAATACACTAGCAAGAACCTTGGCGTAATCGGGATTTTTTTTTCGGTCCATCTGACCGAGTGGGGAACGTGCTCGCTCACCAAGCAGCGAATCTGGGTTCGATTCCTGGTGTAGTCTAACGTTGAATTTGGTTCGTGGTTACTGCGCGGAGGAAGCCAAACTACCTCTGTATTAAAGAAAAATCTGGCTCGAGGGACAAAACGGAAACATAGACCAATGTATTTATTTGTTGGAGGCTTGATCGAATATAAATATTAACCATAAAGGCGTATTGTCAGAATTTAATAAATTAATTAATTTAATAAATTAGTATCATTTAATAAAGTGTACCACGGAAATTTGAAATTAAATATAGGAAGTTAAAAAGAAATGGTTTAATATTTTTTTCTAATATTAATTGGTTGTAAAGAGGACATTAAGATTACAATTCTACAAGATAAATATAATTATTTAAAAATTAATTTCTTGGTTAACTTAGCTTTGTTTTTTTTTTGTTTTTTTCATTGACAGGCACAAAACATCAGGTAAACTTTAATGAGCACAAAATAATATTAAAAAACAGATTTCAAGCGATTAAATTTAAATATTGCGCACTGTTATGAAGTGTTACTAAAAAGTTTGAAATCGTATAGAATTTTGATTTACTGTAACAGTACAACTTGTAAAATAATAATTCTTCTTACAAAAGTATTTAAAGTGATTGGAAGAGACTTGTACAAGGAAACACAATTGACACTAACTTCCAAAATGTTAAGACCAGAACGGTTTAACACGGTAAACAACCCAGCCAAAAATAATTAAAAAAAACGCGGTACACACCAAATAAGAAGTATTAATTTAACTCGTGTTAAAGACACGCAAACTCTGTCACGCACCCAAAAAGAGTTAAGACATCGAGCGAAAAATAAACATAGAGAATAAGGTCGCCCAACATTCCGTCTTTGACATTGTCATCCCTCGATTTGGTTGAAAACGAAACAAACTTTTTTTAATACAGCGCGCGATCCAAAGGAACCGACGCCGACTAACAAACATTTTTTTTTTTCTTTTTTAAAGAGAAGATATTTTTGTTGCGAGCCAAATAAATTTTGGCGCCCATTCAAATTGGCCCGCGATAGGATTTAAGACAGAGAGTAAAGAAAGATGTGCGGTTGAGAAAAAAACCTATTTTCGAGGGTCTCCACAGGGCCATTTTTGGGCAGAGCCACGGTACTCTATATAAGCCTGTGCAATTGGGTTTTTTTCACATGACAAAGTATATAAAATAAACGAGGCTATATAAATTGCAATTATTTATAGCTTCACGACTAATACGTGTGCACAATGCTGGATACGTATTGAATTTGTACGATTTCGAACGGGGAGCACGGCACGGACGGTCCCGGGTTCGATTCCCGGCGAAAGGTTTGTTTATTCGAGCCTGGGGTACTGGCGGGGTCGATCCCCTGAGCTTATCCAGAGACATTCCAGAGCTTAATGGTGCAGGCAGCCTGGCTATACCAGCTGCCATTCCCCTTCCCTTCCTTGTAATCCCTGACCCTCACATATGGCCAAAGCGACACGAGAGGAATAAATCCTGTAGTGATTATAACACTACAGTATTAAAAAAAATAGACAAATTGAAAACCTCCTGGTTCAAAACCAACTATCAAATAATGCCATGTTTTCTTCATTCGCGGGCCCTTCTTGGTCTCCCGCTTTCTGCACGACTCACATGGTGCCTGAATCAATTCTCAGTTACTATTTCTAAAGTAAGTTTTTTTAAACCGCGAGTAGAAAATATAAGCTTAAACATGGTCAATATGAAGACGCTGGACCTGCGGGATGACGATGAACGAGATCACAACACAATGTGAAATGACGAACAAACAACGTTGTATTGTTATCTCGTTCATCGTCATCCCGCTGGTCCAGCGTCATCATGTAATTTACATTCGCATGTTTTTTATATACTTTAATTTTAACTTCCGATGAACATTCGTAGCTGTTTTATTTTATGGTCAATACAATTTGGTGAATGAATGGAAGAACACATGGGAATACTGTCAAAGAATTGACAATAATATCAACCGAAAGCTAGTGGTATATAGAATTCGTTATAGAAGGAAAGTCATAATTTTTACTCACATTTGAACCACTGACGGTAAATCAGCAAACGACGGTCACCATCCCGGATAACAACAATCGCAGCATGTCAGAAAAAAAAGCTGCACGAATTCGCGAATATTATATCCGAGTAGAAGGTAAACAATAAACCAAACTGTAAATCACCGGGCAGGAGGACGCGGGGAAAATAAAACGTCTACGGACGTAAAAACTGTCAAAAAAGTCTCGTTTCTGGTTTTTACGACGTGAAACAAAAACGAAAAACCGCACCAAATTTGGCCACAAAAAATCGAAATAGCCACAAACTGCAGAAAATTTAAGTTAGCCCGAAAAACGTGATCAAAATTCACGAACTACAACGCGACAGGTGACTCCGCAAAATGTCAATAACGATGCCGCGTGTACTTGACTAAACTGTCGGTAACTCGTTCGCTCAAACTCCGGGAAAACACTCGCCAGCACAGCGCATGTGAGAATACGACGGGAGCGCTCTCCTACGATAGCACAACACTGAATGACATAGGCGAAGTACGGCTCCCTCATGACGCGTTCTGAGCGCGCGCGCTGGCTACTCGCGGAGAGTACCGCTACGCACGCACGCGCTATGTGTGACAAATCAGCTGTCGCCCGTGACGTCACCAAACGACAATACCGTGTTCCGTTCGCGCTCCCATCCCGATCTTTCCAGATCTCGTTAAGCGATAAGGGGCGTGGTTAATAGAATTTTGCATTTTTTTGACGCTATTAAATTTATTGGTTTGATAGCGCGTGTAAACGAAACCGAAACTAGAAACATTATTTTTTTCTTGGGCGATAACTGCATCTAGAATCTTATACTATAATAATGATAATGGTGAATGTGTGTGTCAGTGACAAGCGCCTTCATATTGACATTAGTTCGACTATTTTCGAGGGAGGAGTGCCGAAAAAAAAATTTTTTTTTTTTAATAACTAGGTTTTAAAAAATTTAAATAACAATTGAAAACACTTCCCTTTTCCACTTTTTATTTTAGAAAATCCAATTATTTTTTTTTTTTGAATAACAAGGTTTTAAAAATTTTGAATAACAATTGAAAACACTTCCCTTTTCCACTTTTTATTTTAGAAAATCCAATTTTTTTTTATATTCCGCGTCCCTTATCCTGGGCGAAGCCGGACCATTTATCTAGTAGGTCAATATTAGTTTGTTGCACCTGGGTAAACGAAATGGGAGCGTTTTCGAATCAAATCCGACGCGAAATCACGAAACAATGATGATATATATCGACGACAACACAGAAGATATCCTGTAAAAAATCTGCAAACATCCTTCAGATGAAAATCCGAATGGCTACAATAAATATCCTAGTAGTAGAACAATTTCTAGAGTTTAGAAAAAATATATAGACAAACGACTCCCAGGACATAGAATTCAAAAGCTGCTGCATCGAAATAGCTGATACGTACAGAAACAAACATACATCGATATATCAGATTGCAGGCACGACCCTCAACAATCAAGAAATACTAATCCTTTAGTCAACGCGAGATCACAGGATTTTTTTATATTTTTTATTCCGGATCACTGTAGTGAATAGCACTACAGGAGGTTATTGGAGGAGGTTACAGGATGATTACCTATGTAGGCGCGGTCACCGGACCAACATCCTAAACCGCGCCACGTTCCGAGAATCTCAATTTCCCACTACCTGGACACCCCAGTCTTCGCTATATACTTAGCGGTATCAGGTAGGAAATGGCTTCCGCCATAGACCACTGATTGAGGACTGTCGGTCTCAGGAGACAAGTCCAAGTCGGCGCCGCCGCTGCCGTCTAGGCAACGACGAGCGCAGCAGTGCAATTTTCGAGATGGCATTCATTCAGGTGACACCCAGGGGCGGACTAACTATGGCGGATGGGCGAAGGTCTCCGCTCGGGACTCCCCAAAAAACATACCCGACTGGGGCCCCCCCACCAAAAATTTTCATTTTGCCCAGGGAAAATTAGGGAAAATCATTGAAGTCAGGGCCCCTTGGAGTTATTTTCCGTTAGTCCGCCCCTGCTGACACCCATCTATTTAGCCCCCGCCACAGGTTAATTCCGTCTGTGCGCGCGCGAAAAAAAAAAGAAAAGATAGAGAAATCGTACATATATACGTAGAGGCACGCGCGAGACGCAACACACTCGTAGTTCTAGGTTAGCATGTCCTGGCAGTCCGGCCTAGCTGAGCACGGAGGTCCTGGGATCGAATCGAATCAGAAATCGAGATTTTTAATTTAAAATATTTTTTTTGGGAACACAAACCACGTTAATTACCTGTTCTAAAAACTGAAATGTTTGGAATGCCATAAAAAAAATTAAATTTTACTCACCCTACAAATTTTAATTTTAATTTATTATTATTATTCATGATCACTGTAGTGAATAGCCACTACAGGATATTATTGTACCCCCTCGTGTTGCTGTGGCAATGTGTAAGGGGCACATTCCAGTACCACAGAATCGAATAAACGAAAGCCTGCGCCGTGAATCGAACCCGGGACCACCCGCTCAGTAGACTGTGACCATAGCTCTATCTATATCATCTACTACTATAGCATATCTGTTTCACAGTGTTGGATTCGTTCCTTTTGAACTGGAACCAGTTCCAGTTCCAGTTCCCGTTCACCCGTTAAAAAAGGAACCAGTTCTTGTTACAGTTCCTCAAAAATTAAAAATAATCAAAGCGTTTCTAAGTTATTTTTTCAAAAGCAACTTCCAGCTTGTCCGTTCCTTCGATTAAAAATATTTGCGGGAATTAATCTACCGGACACATGTAGATTTGCGGAAGCAGACCGCTTTCAAAAAACAAAATCTTGGTCGATTTCTGTTTGATACTTCAAAATTGTTCCGCTAACGACACATTTTCAAAAATTGTACTCGTAGAAAATATTGCAATAGAAAGTTATGACAAACTGAACCCTTTATACAGAAAAGGAACCCCCGTTCCAGTTCCTCACAAAAGATGGAACCAGTTCCTGTTTCAGTTTCTCAGAAAAATGGAACCTGTTCCCGTTCCAGTTCCTCAAAAATGAAAATAAACAAATGCGTTCCTAAGAAGTAACCAGTCAAAGAAGGAACAAGTTCCTAGGAAAAGAACTTTTGCGTTCCGTTCCAATCCAACACTGCTGTTTCCTTTATTTTGTCCAACCCCTGAATGTTTCGTTTTACTGGCATTGACCCCAGTGAAACAGTCCCCAGACGGTGAAGATATGGTGGGGTGGTTAGAAAGGGGGGTGGCGGGGGACTGGGTATCTGGTCACCCTGGCTCTAATGCCACCCACCAGCCATTACTCCATACTGCTGATCATTTCGCCTGTAGCGAATGTCAGCGCGAGTTGAAGAAGATACCGCCGCCGCGCATTACTTTTAATTAGCGGTAAATGGAATTTAGAGAGAACGAGTCGAAAATTGGCACCCTCCCCCCCTGAAAGTCTGACGTCAGACTGGAAAAAAAAACGCTTTTTACTTATTGCACAAACATAATGCAAATTAGATTCAGTCTAGGGTACTGGCGTCACCCTTGAGCTTCCATTAGGGAGTCCAGTGCGTAGGGGTGGATCCTGCAGCCTGGCTATTCCAGCTGCCATTCCCGTTCCCATCCCTTCCCCTGGCACATCTCCATAGAGACACGAGGGTGCAGTAGTCCTGTAGTTCACTAGGCACTACGGTGATTTTAAATTTTTTAAAAATCGGCTTAGTTATACTTTAATTTTTTTATGTCACGGTAGCTGTAACTCTGTCTTTCTCTTGTTAACAAGTAACGATGATCGTCTCAGTTACTTTTAAAAAAGTAAACCAGCACTGTAAACACTGCACAAGTAAACCAGCACTGCTGACAGCGCCACCTACGGGGAGCCATTACCGGCAAACCACCAACCGGAAGTAGTCACCCGCCCGGCATATGTTGTCCTGATACATCCCCGGGAACTGACCCAGGCAACACACACAAAACGATATAAATAGTTGGTCGAGGCAAAAAGGGGTTTTGTGGCACATGTGCTGTGCTCTGTGCCACAACACAACAACACTAGCATGTTAGTTCCGCATATGCCAGCTCCTCCTCCCCTCCTTCCTCCCTCCCACTGCAGCCATCACCTCTTGTTTGTTTGATGTTGGGGGGATAAATAGCAATGGAGGACGCAGAACGAACCTCCTCCCCGCTGGCTTCTGCTGGGGTGGGATGGGGTGGTAGAAAAGGGTGAGGGGAGGGGGTGGGACCCGAGCCATAAATTGCCCGCAGTCCCGCACCACCCATTCCTGGCTTGCTTGTTCTTTAATCGCGCCTCATAAACGTCAACTGAAAAAACGGTGGACGATTTTTTTTTTTTTTTAAATCACTGTAGTGCTAATCACTACAGGATTACTACCCCCAGTGTTGGGTTCGTTCCTTTCGAAAAGGAACCAGTTCCCGTTCCCGTTTCTCTAAAATAAAAATGAACCTAGGCGTTCCTCTGTTCCTCAAAAAAAGGAACCAGTTCCTAGGAACGGGAACTTACCGTTCCGTTCCTACCCAAGAAAGACTGACTACCCCTCGTGTCGCTATGGCGATATGTGAGGAGCAGAGAGTCATCGAACTTGAGAACATTTCGGAAATTATACAAACGAACAATTCGAATTTTTCAGTATTCAATCTACACCCGACGCTATCCAGCTAATACATTTCTTGCATTTGTTGTTTCCTTCTTTGAATCTTTCGCTCCTTGACATTTATATTCAAAACATTGGCATATTTCATTTTTACGCTTTTCCTATGTGACGTTTCGAATGCGTATACTTCCTTACGTTACGAGGATTTTTTTTCTCTTCATGACGGTGTACATTATGTTTATGTGTGTCTGAACAGTCGTCGTGTTGGTACCAATATGACCACGTTAGGCGCGGTCACCGACTTCGACAAGACGCAAAAAGTAGCGGCAAATGCGAGCTCAATACGAGGCAAGTTAAAGTTACACCCCGTTCCCTCTCTCCCGTGTCTTTGTCAAAGACAAATTCAATATATTGCTGCTACCAATCCAACATACGGCGGATTTTTTTTTTAAATCACCGTAGCGCCTAGTGCACTACAGGATTACTGCACCCTCAGATCTCTATGGAGATTTGCGAGGGGCAGGGAAGGGAAGGGAAGGGAAATGGCAGCTGGAATATCCAGGTTGCAGGATCCACCCCTAAGCTCTGGATTTCCTAATGAAAGCTCAGGGGTGACGCCAGTACCCCAGACTAACGAATAAACGAGAGCCTGCGCCGGGAATCGAACCCGGGACCGTATGCTCCGTAGGATGTTGCCATACCCACTCGAGCCATCGCTACGTACGATATGTGTTATAATATTTTTTATTTTATTTTATAATATAATTTACTTTTCAATATTTCTTCATTTATTCCTTCCAATATTTTTCCAATATCCTCCTTCCATACATCCGCTGTGGCCGAGAGGTAGCTTGCTCGCTCACCAACCAGCGGATTTGGGTTCGATTCCCGGTGCAGGCTTTCGTTTATTCGTTAGCCTGGGGTACTGGCGTCACCCCTGAGCTTCCGTTAGATAGTTCATAGCTTGGGGGTGGATCCTGCAGCCTGGCTAAACCAGCTGCCATTGCCCTTCCCGGCCCCTTACATATCGCCATAGTCACGAGGGTGCAGTAATCCTGTAGTGATTTAAAAAATAATAATAATAAAAATAGGAACGTCATTGCAATGCTGGTTGTGGATGTGTAGGGGCAGAAATGGAATAACAAATTAAAACTCGCCCGCCATGTCCCCATGTTCGTAGTGATTGCCTGCATAGTAATTGGTTAGGGGCAGCAGTACATTCAAGTGTCACGTGGATTAACTTTAAGAGTGAATATAAGACAGAAATCTAACTTCATTTCTTTCAGTGTTGGAAAGGAAGGGAACGGAAAACTTTTACGTACTAGTGGGTATGGCAACAGACTACTGAGCGGGTGGTCCCGGGTTCAATTCCCGGCGCAGGCTCTCGTTTATTCCGTAATCCTGGGGTAGTGGTGAAAATGGTCCCTTCACATATTGCCTAAGTAACACGAAGGATACAGAATCTTCTGTAGTGATTTTCATTCAGTGAAGGGAATTTCTCCATTAAAAAAAAGTTCCGATACTAAGAACTGGATACTTTTTTGAGAAACTTAGGAATGCCTAGGTTCCTTTAAATTCCTAGGAACGTGAACTGGAACTGGTTCCCATTCAAAATTTAGTTACCACAATCTTATTAATTTCTTACTTTTGAAGATGTGCAGATATAATGTTCAGACTGGGTTTGACGTGTAGCACAGTGATGTTATGGCTGCCCCAACACTGATTTCTTCCAAGACCGATTTTACGTTTGGAGGTGTAGGGTGGTGATGGTGGTGATGCCCCAATCCAGAATTTCGCCATCACTAGACGGTTAGGCGGCTGGGCAGGCAGCCTGCCATGACCATGGCCGTGAGTGGAGAGGGTTAGAGCGAGAGAGAGAGAGAGAGAGTGACGGCCGGATAATTCGCCGATTGATTACAGCGCACGCGTTGGCCGACGACGCACCAACGGAGGAACATAGAAACCGGCCGTCATTGGCCGTGTCCAAAAACGTGTGGGCGCGATGGCCGCGTTCTCAAACGACAACTAAACTCACGCCGCTCGGGTCCCATGATCCCAACTGTTTCTTCGGTACAGCCCCTTTTTTTGATTAGCTGGGAAATTTAAAGCAGCAAATAGGTAAAATTTGATCAAGTTCAATAATTAAACAAGCAATTGTTGAGCAAAGATGAAAATTAATTCATTTTTAGTCAAGGTAAACTTAGTAAGAATGATAAGATCCTTGTTCTCAGGAATATCATCTTCATTAAAAAAAAATTTTTTTATTTTTTTTTTAAAGTTACCGTAGCGCCTAGTGCACCACAGGACTACTGCACCCTCGTGTCTCTATGTAGATATGTGAGGGGCAGGGAAGGGCTGGGAAGGAGATTGGCAGCTGGTATAGCCAGACTGCAGGATCCACCCCTGAG
>JAUJYS010000959.1:0-19474 GCA_033995665.1 Melogona broelemanni | reverse complement strand
CGGGGGTCAAAGACCAGTTAAGGACAAAGATGGGGTTATCCTTATGTTAACAGGCTCTGTATTCGAGACTCTGTTAGGCTGTTCCACAGCCGACACACCCTGGACTATTTTCTACAAGAGGAGCAACACCGATATTTCAATTCCGGAAAGAGACCTCCGGGTTGTAAGTCAGAAGTCTAGGCTAAGCCAAATTTCAAATTACCAGGTCCCTTCCCCCCCCTTGGGGGCTTTGGAGATGAATACGCTGTTAACAACCTTTATAAATGCTACAAAAAAAATGCAATACCGGCTTATTCACACGGAATTCACGCTTCGAAAATATTCTGATATGATGCAACATCTCCTCTTTGAGGGGAAGGGGGAGTCACCGAGGACGAGTATGAGTAAATAAAATTACGACAAACCTTAACCGATCAAACTGCACTTATGGATAACAACAGCAAACAAATGAGATAAGGAAACCTAGTGCAACTGAACGAACGACAGTAGACTATATAAAAAATCCATTTTAAGCCCATTCTTTAACCATTTTGGCCGCAACAGTTGTATTTATTGTATTTATTAACATCATCAAAATCGATATTAGAGAATGGACACCCCACCCAGTCTTTTAAGTGAGGGGGACCGATGGTCTAAAATCTCAATTATACACAAGCACAATTTCAACAAAGTTTATTGTTTTACGATTATCGACTAATTCGACAAAATAATAATTCGAAATGATATTCATAAGTTCAAGTATGCCATTTCATTTTCTATATACAATCAATTGTCATCGCCATAACATGGCAGTCAAATAGGATTCGAAATTTGAAAGCTAGTTTTATTTTTTTTTAATTGCCCGCGTTGTAAATATCACGATGGTATTTGGCAAAACGAATTGAGAAAACTTTCACTTTCGACTTAGTATTTTTTAATTTTGTACCTAGTCGCAAAAAACTGGACGCAGGAAATTAATGAAATATCACAATAAATGTCTGCGTACAGACCACATCACACAAAATAAAGAATGATAAATTAATATGTTGTCTGGTAATTTTAAAAGTTTAATTCCAAATTTTAAATTCTCCACCAAAAGCCACCACAAAATAGCAACCCTTCAGAGCTATAATCCGAACTGATTTGCAATGGAATCAGTAAAGTACAAATCCGGTCAAATTTAAATGCCTAATCATGACACATTCGGAGGTTCCTGCATAAATTTCGCATCAAGGCCACACCGTAACTCAATCACATCAAAATGACAGGAAAGACCACCTTGGTATTTAATCACGGGCATTATTATAGCGTGGAAATAGCATAACCACCGCGGCAGACAAAAAACAAGACAATGACCTAGCTTACAACGCACATTCGAAGAAAAAAAAATAAAACGGTCAATTTTTAGCCGCAGGGTCGAGTATATATTTGAGCACGCAATTTCCCAAGAATCCCCAACCTAGCAACTACTACACCGTTCACCACACCTCACCTGATCAGAATCGAATTCCTCGTTAGTCATTTGGTACCAAATATACAAAACATGCGCCCATAGAATCCAATAGAAACGCGCACGCTACTCTGCCCCGGATCGTAGATCTCCGATGTGAACAATGTTGAACAACAGCGGGCAACATGCAATAATACCTGACGCTTTAGTTGCGATTAAAACGCTTTTGTTTGTTTCTCATAATTTTGGCGCGCGTATTCGTCATTTTCAACGTTCGTAAAATAAATGAAGCAAATAATCTTTAATGGAGTCCTTGAGTGCGTTTAGTGCCGCGAAAAACAAGATGCTTTCAGCGAAAATGAATGTATGCTGCCACTTCAATGGCGCGTGAGGTCACATACAATGCCTTTAGAAAGGATGCCACACGAAGCGCTTCAAACTAACGTGAGCGCGAAGGACGCCGAAATGAGCCTGATGCCTAGGGTCACATTTTGGCTCCAAACGCGCAAAAAGATTTAGAGAACAAAAGCAAGATGCGTGAATAAAATTTGAAGGGCCTTACCTGATTAAAACTGGGCACTAACTGTGAAATTGCTGTCGTCGTAGTTCAACGGCGAACAGATAAAAATCCTTCGTGAAGATCGAGTGTCTGAGCGATCGTTGATCCTACGGCGTCTCTTCTATCCCGAAAACACAACAACGAAAATACAAGACCGGTACCGCTTCAACAACAACTTGCGTCCGACTCGTGGCCAACTTGACAGGCGAATGCCGTGTTGCCAGACAACCGCGCACGGTAGTCGGAATATGTTGGCGGATCATCTTTTTTTGATTAAAAAATCCAAAAGTTATAGTTTTCCGCTGTGCACGATAATTTTGATGGAATAAAATGCTGCATTTTATTTTAATTTATGAAAATAATTTTTACATTATTTTAAAAAAAAAACAGAGGTAATATTTTTTTCTCCTTTCAAGGCAGATTCTAGGCAGATTCTTTGCAATTCTTGACGAACAGCGCCAAAATTTAATTTTAGTTATCTCTTTAAAATGTGAAAAACTATTACGTGACACAAAAATTATTACCAAATAACGTGCGTGTTTTCTTCGAAATAAGATTTTTCGCTCAATTGAATCAATAATCATTTCGAGAACTAGACATGTTAAAATTTTAATTGCTTAAAAGGATCGAAGCTATAACGAAGGAATGTTCGTAGGAGCCGTATGTAAAAACATAGAAGATGAAATTCATCTTCTATGGATCGAAGCTAATTAAAATTTTAAAATAAACTCATCATTTTAAGTTTCGGAGATGAAAAACAAAGTGACATATTGTTTTGTTGATTTCGTTTCACTGGCAAAAGAAATATTGGTAACCAAAAATGTACTTATTTTATGAAGAAAAAAAAACCATATAATCGTACAGATTATGCGTCTTTTTTTTCAATCAGGTAAATAAACAAAAATTTAAAAATGGCAAATCCGAAATAATAAATCAAATTGTATAAAAAATTACCCCATACCGAATTTCCAAATAAAACGCCAATCATAGTTAAAATTTCTAAAATTTTGTCCTAAAGTCTAAAATTTTGAACAGTCAAAAAATGTGTCCTCAAGTATTTTATGCTAAAGTACTTTATCCATTGCCTTAAATATTCTGTCAGTTATTTATTTTCCTCGCTGTAATAATAATCGGCAATCAGACACCCTGTATTTTATTTCTTGTTCGGATCGAAACCCCGGTTCTACTCGTACGTACAATCCAGTGCTACGAACGAAGGTGGTGGTCTAACCGCTGCCATTGCCACTTGCATCAAGTTCAATAAACCATGTCCCAGAGTCTGGCCGAGTCCATAGCGCGCTCAACACCCGCAAACACGCGCACGAACTCCTAGACAGGGAGCGAGCGATACGGAGCGCGCCCGCAAGCAGCTCCATAGCCACACCGATCGATATTTTCAGTTGTAATTTTCACGAATCTTTTGAGGGTCGGGGCGCCCGTAGTACATGCACACACACACCAGGATTTATTCAGCCGCGCCGCTCGTAGCTCGTGCTCGCATCTAGTTAATTCTCTCGGGGCTTAAATTGTCAGCGAGCTACAAATCCTCGTAACAATAACTGTCCCAACACACCGTGTTGCATCGATATAGATTGCTAGGATTAAGCCTCCCCTTCTCCCACCACTAATTTGAAGTACTGAACACATCAGATAGGTACAGAGCTAATGCACGTAACGCCTCTTTTAATTCCACTAATAATTCGGCGATTTGATTTGATTTGGATTCATTTAAAGTGGCATTCAATTTATTTTCCGTGAGACGAACTTGAAAATGCTTCTTTGTGGTTGGTTATACGTCTTTAAATATTCTGTTTTTCTCCCAGTTTTTTAAAAAACGAGACATTTTTTAATTAAATTTTAAAAAAATTGTTCAAGGCAATAAAACTAAGAATATTTAAACTTAATTGTTTATTTTATTATCATTTTGAAAAACACGTTTATTAATAAAATCAATCAAAAATAAATTCGAAGCAAATAATTAATTATTTCATTTGGTGCAGGCAATTCTGGGCTCGATTCTCAGCGCAGGCTCTCGTTTATTCGATCCTGGGGTACTGGTGAAAATGTGCCCCTCACATATTGCCATAGTGACACGAGGGGTAAAGACTCTCCGGTAGTGATATTCACAACAGTGGTAAAAAAGTTGATTGGTTTTTTAAACTTATTCGGGATACTAAATAAGCAATAAATTAAATAATTTTGTACTCCTAAATTTGATATTAAAGAAAATATATATAAAAAAACAAAAAATATGTTCAAGGAAACTCTTTGAAATGCAGAATTCTAAAACGTGCCCCATGAACATTTTTTCGGCCATTCCGAATGATTTAATAACGGTTTTGAAACACCATTCTTTTCAATGAGAAACAAGTAAACGTAAACTGTAGGCGAAAACGGTATCTTTCAATTTTTATGAGTTGTACCGGTACTTACAAAGGGCAATTAATTAATTTCGCATCAAGAAAAAAATAGTCAAAAACGATTATTCCATTTCGCATTCAAACGCTAGCTTACCGAAAATACCAAGAAAAGAAACGTCTCTTTTTCATTTACACGTTTATCAATTTTTGTTACAAGGTTTCTCTTTTTCAAGCCTGCTAGTCACAGGTATGAACGTGATCATTTTAGTTTATAAAACAACCAAGTCAATAATTCCCAAACTCACAAAATTCGCATAATGAAAATTCATTAAACATTTTGCGACAGAACTTTTTACTAGATATTCTTCTTGCAAAACAAATAGCCAAAGCGAGCGAAAAATTATTTTTTTCCACACAATAACATTTGTCAAAATTTTACACTCAAGTCGATTAAACGAGTTTTCTATAAACGAGTGACAGAGATTCGAACCGTGGGTTGAGCCTACTAATATTTTGATCACTCTCTCTACTTCAAAACCTCAGCTGACCTGGATTCTGCTTTCTTAAATTATTGTATACAGTGGTGTGTGACGGTAGCTTATAGCAACGACTCCCAGCATAGTTCAGTACTGTTTGTAAAAAAAATCACTACATTGTGAATGCCGGCCATTTCGGGAGAAAAAAAACACCATATACACCTTGAGGCCGTAGATCAAAACGTATCAAGTGAAAAATTCAAATAACTATTTATACATATCATAAAAATAAATGCTGTCAACCCAAGCCACACTTACTTGCGCGTGAATTTTCAGATTTAAGCGAGGCAATTAAAATGATTTGATGCAACTCACTCGAGAAGCGCTCGTGACCACTGAATTCAGAGCCTGATGGTTCAGGAGGCGCCGACCAATGCGGTTGTTTGAGGCCCGACCGTGTCCAACTGCATCTTGTGCACGCCGCGCAGGTGGATCCGAAGGTGGTCGCGCCGCCGGAAGCTGTGACCGCAGATGTGACAGATGTGGGGCTTGGGCGTGTCGTTGTGCCACTTCTCGTGCTCCTTCAGTTGGCTGGAGTGACCGTAGGCCTTGTCGCAGAGCCTGCAGGCAAAAGGCTTCTCCTGTAGCGGATCAAATGAGAGCGAGCGATACGTTACAAAAAACTCAAGCACCAGCAATTAAATAAAAATAAAAATCGAGAACTAAGTCAGACAATTATTATCTTGTTGCCAGCGTTTTTTAGGATGGCAATGGATCTGCCGAAATCCACAAATTTCGTGAAAAGCAGAATCCATGGATCCGATGGACTAAGATTTTTTTTTAAGCAGCTAAGGCAGTTCCCTGCAATGTGTTGTTTTGTTCTCAACATCCTCGTCTTGCGTTAAACACAATTATGCTTTACAAATCAAATTCAAAGTGCTATAAGACGCCGAGATGATAAAAAATGACATTTTCCATCATTGAGTATGACGTTGAAGTCGAAAGTTCGACATGTACATAGATCGCTTAATCATATTTTTCATTACTGCAACTGATAAATATCCTTACCCTACAATCAAGATTTTTAAATAAACTTTATACTATTTTAAAAGTTTGTTCAACAGCGTACATACAACATTAACCTTCAATGACTTAAAATATGAAATGCTTGATCGTCTAATACTAATGTTTATGTACGGTATAAATGTTTTGTCACAACATACGTCACTACATTGATAGTAATTATATTTGAATTCATAAATTGCGTCGCTTGAGTCTTTCAAGATTCGTATTTGACAAAAAGAATGCGACAGCAGTAGCAAGTATCACTAAAGGGCATCGTTGCATTTGTTGTTACCGATATGGCTAATCAAAGAAATGTTTGAAAATCAAAGCCATTTTACAGTAATCGTCTATACACTTGAATAACGAAAACTACCTTTGTGTGTACACGGCTGTGCTGCTTGAGGGCACCGCCGTGCCCGCACTTGAGACCACAAACTTCACAGACGAACAATTTTATCCCTCGGTGAACCACTCGAACGTGTTTGGCCAAATCGGTGGACCGGACCTAAATTGGAAAGACAAGATAGTTTTCAGAAACGAGCGACTGAGCTCGAGGGGCTGCTTGCGGGTAGAGATTGTAATTGTAATTGTATCATATAAACATATATACATGGTGTCAATAAAAAACCACCATCCAAGACATGAGCCTGTACCAATCTATAATTTTAAAGGTTACTGTTTTGCATTTTCCATTCTTTCATTTTATTCACCAACGAAGAAGGTGTCACAGCCGAAAGCTAAAAACCGAAGCTAAAAGCCAAAAGCCGAAAAAGAGCGTGTGGTCACGTGTGGAAAACAGCAGAAAGCTTGTGTATTTGTTGCCTCTGTACCTGACGGATTAAAGTTGTCTAACTACCGGACTTTGTATCACTTATTTTATTTACGTTTAATCAGTTTTTCTCAATTAATTCTACATTGGTCTCGGCGTGTATTTTATACCCCACCATCGTTTAGCTTCAGTTATTTCCCAAAAAATAAATATATATATATACGGTGTATGTTGCAGCAGGGGGCTTCTGACTGAGATGATCATGATTACAACATATCCACCAAAAAACAAAATAAACAATACTCTATCCCCGTTCATTTAGTCGTACCGTGGAGTAGGAACACTCCTCGCACCGTATCGGTTTCTCGCCCGTATGACGCATCATAATGTGCAACCGCAGCGCGCTCTGATACACGCACGAGAAACTACACAAGTTGCACTTGGCCGACTTGGTCTTGCGGCTGCGGCCGATCTCCTCGCGGTGCCGATAGTTCTGGTGGCTTTTGAGCGTCTGCTTCTTGGTGGAGCTGTAGTCGCAATACTCGCACTGAAACAGCTCCGGCTCGCCGTTGTGCCGCTGCTCGTGATTGGCCATCGAGTCCGGGCAGGTGAAGGGCTTGTTGCACACCGAACAGCGGTAGAGTTGGATGCTGGAGTCGTGTTTAGCCAGGTGTACCCGCATGTGGGTAGTGTTGCGGGTCTGCCACGAGCAGTGGGGGCAGGTGCGCAGGGCCAGTCGTTTAGTCTTGGGTGCACTTGACCCGGCTTCGGTCGGGTTAGTTTTCGGTGCACGTTTGGGTCGGGTGGTACCACTACGCACGGCGTTCGTTTTGGAAGGCACGAGTTTTTTGACGGTGGTGCCCGATGTTCCAGCGTCGCCGCTCACGGTAGACCTGGTGGTCACCTTCAAAGTACCGACGGTCGTTTTGGTGGTGGTTGGCTCAGACTGGCCGCGTCGTTTCTTAGCCACAGGGGCTTCGTCCGTCTGATCTGGATCGGTCCACTCGTCGGAGGAGCCAGCGTCATCTAGCGACATCCCATCCGACCAATCGTCCACCTCTGACCAAGGCTCTTCCTTTCCTCGGACACCTCTCTGATTTTTCGTCTCACCACCAGGTGTGTCCGAAGGTCCCCAGTCGTCCTCACTGTCACTGGACTCCTCGTCGGGGTCGAACCGGACGTGGCCTCGTTTCAGTCGCTGCGAGTCGACCGGTTTCCCGGACCGGCCAACGTCGTTTTGCCAACTGACCGTCTGCGACGAGCGGCTGGCCTCCACCGCGTCCACCAGCATTTTGAAGTCCAGCTCGCGTGCGACGGTCAGCAGCTGGTCCAGACGGTCGCGCGGGATGGTGACGGTGCCGTTGTACATGAACTCGAGTATTGTGGCCAGGTTACCGGCCTCGGCGCCGTCGGTTAAGTCCACGTTGAGGAGGGTCTGGTGGTGCTCGGCGTTCGGGTCGTCCGGGTCGGGTCGCCTGGGCGGCAGGAACACGTCCACGATGAGCTGGTGGGCGCGGGTCGTTTGGCCGTTGCCGACCACGTCGCAATCGACCCGGTGTTTGCCGGTTAGGAAGTACCACAGGCCGGCGATGAGGGTATCGTGGTGGGTGGAGCAGGTGACCGTCACTAGGGCGGCGGTACTGGCGTCGTCTCCCATGGTCGAGGTCTCCTTAGACGTGAGTCTGTTTTTAGTTTTCTTTGGCGCTGGTCAGAAAAAACAGGCTCAGAGGTCTGTAAGCGTAAAAAATAAATATAATTAAAAAATAACATGATGAAAAAACGATCACATTCTATATTTCAAACTCGAGGCTATTTTAAAAGCCCATCAGATTTAGATTTAGATTTAGATGAGGTAATTGCCGCGCCGTAGCATTCTGGCAATATGTTTGAAGGTAGCTTATTGGTGGTGTTCACAGGTGGGCCGGGTGCGGCCTGCCCGTTGTCGAGACTTGAAAATTGGAAGGTTGGGGGCTCCAGCTATTTCTTCGGGGAGGTCATTCCAGTCGACCACGCTCCGAGGGAAAAAGGAGTTTTTTTTGTAGTTTCTTTTTGCGTAAATTGTCTCTAATTAGACGTGTAGGCAACTATCTCAACATATCTTAAACTCGCATAGTCGGAGAGAGAGATAGCCATTCGCTTTGTCAACAAAAAAAAAATATATGTTTGATGTGCATAAACATTGATAGGGTATGCGGTAATTATTCCGTGAACGGTCGCATGATCTGCCATTTTATGATTTGCGACAAGTTTGGCAACCACAGGCGAAATAACGATAGGAAAAGTAAAAGTTGGCGTGAATTACTAGAACATGATAACCTTGCTGCCATGCCAAAATAATAAAATGTCATGAAAGGCAAAAGGTGGGTAAACAAAACAAATATTACATGTTGGGCTGGCTAATAAAAGAAACTTTCTTGTATTGTCAACAACCCAGATTCGCATGGGGCGCGTTAAATATTCCACGAAGATAATATTCAGTACTACTGAATGTTCAGTTCTAAGCATGCTGATTAAATTCAGGTCGCACCTATCCCAAATCTGAATCAGAAATCTAGTGTGAATAATATTTTTGAGGGCTAAGTTTGTGCAACTCTCACACAGGGTAAACATTAATTTTTGAAAAGTTCATTTCAGTCGCTTCTCAAATGGACATTCACGTTATGTTTCGTACTTACTTTCTTCAAATAAACCTTTCCAAAAAGGATAGAGAAATTTTAAATAAAAAAATACAACAAAACCAATGGTGGGCCATTAATGCTCATTCGCACAGCATATGTAAATCTGGATTCGTAATTCGTATCAAACTTTGAAATTATTTCTTCGTTGTGGCACTGTTGTGGGCGCCTTAAAACTCTACGCGCTATGCTTCAATCACCATTATAAAATATATATGTGAACATGCGTTAGTTCCAAAGGGAATGGCTTGAATGAGATTAAACCACTAAACTACAGATTGGTTGACAGATTGATATGTATATATCGACTAGTTGGTAGTCACCTTTCTCAACCACTTAACTTAAAATATATCTGAAGTCTAACATTTTATCTATAGTCTTTGAAAAGAACTAGCTTCTAAAAAATATACGAAAACCGATTTGTCTGAATAGCAAATGCCGCAGAAACTAGCATTGTCTCTAGTTGCTGCACACCGAGTTATAAACGCGTAGGCAAAATGGCGGTAGTGTAGTTTCAGTGATTGTTTATTTTATTTATTTAACTTGTAATTTACCAAATCGGTTTTGGATGAGGAAGGAAGCTCGGTAACTTTACGTCTCCCCACCTATGTAGTCACAAACTTTACCAGTACTGACAAGAGGTAGGTAAATGCTGCATTGCGTTGACTGAGTTGACCAAAAAGGTCCTTGAAGAGCCTTGAAACTGATTTCCATCTAAATGCCGAAGCGCTTCGAGTGGAGAGTGCGGTTATATTTGAGCGTATTTGCTTGGGGGGCTAACCGGTGAAGAATACATATATCTGAACGCGATCCGAACTGAAAGACAATCGAAATATAGATGTAAACTGGGTTTATTCTACGATTAGCCTTTCTCGTATGTGGGTGTCCTCGATTTCGAGTGTTATCGCTTTGGAGACAATTTTTGGGACTGTTGAGTGATTCGCTTGCTCTCACTGCGGTCCTTTTTTAAGTATGCAGTTTGGTCAAGTGATATTTAGATATTTTCGCCACGAAAATTTAGAAAACGGGGCCGTTATTGTTAGCGTTGGAGGACGCAGTCAAAATTGTGCTATTCACTGTTGCAGTTAAAAAAAGAGAAAATTATATTTGTACCTGTCCGACCCTACTCCTTTTTCGATGAATTAATTTTGTTCCAGTTGTGGTTTAAAGGTTAGCATGGTAATTAGCACGTCTCGGTCGAAATTAGGGCGCCGTCTCATGACTCATATGTAGAATGTCTTCCATGTTGCATAATGCATATTAAGAAATGCGCCGTTTCAGTAGACCATTACTGTTTTGTTGGTTGCAGTGATTTGCCTCGATTGTTCAGAACCTCGTTTTAAAATTCAAACGTTCATATCGAAAGTATCATAATCATTTATCATTCCAAACATTCCTATCTTAATCAATTTCAAAATGTTGGATGATTTCAGAGAAGAAAAAAATCACTAATTGTTACAGTTATTAAAAATAGAAATGTCTGGGGCAATCAATTCCAGTTTCTATATGTGCAGTGTAACGTAGTAGGAATGGAACCCGTGATCGCGGGTTCGATTCCAGACCGGAACCTCTGGCATTTTTCGTGTGAGAGAAATTCTTTGAAATGGAAGAGAATCCTCTAGAGAGCTATGGGGGAAAAAAAATTACCTGGTCGTCCCCTGGAGAACTTTGAGATGAAAACGCTCGTATCTTATCTAACAATTTATTTACGCAATTAAATGTTGGTAACGATATTCGTAATGGCTATTGGAGGTCAGTGGACCTGTTATTGATTTGATGTATACTTCAAAAAGTGTTATTCAAAATTCTGAACTGGGTTGAGGTGGGCTTCACGACTTTTTGGCTGATCGCTGTATTCACAAACAAATTATACCTAAATCTTGCAGTGATCTCAAACGCCTCCCCCCCCCCTCCTCTTCAAATACCGCCAGCCGGCAAACCGTTTGAACTAGTTTGACCTCAACTATACTAATTCCCGGTAGAAAATATCTCTTAACGAAAACCACCACAATATCTCAACTGTGATTTTACTCTTTTCCTTCGTCAGCTTGAGGCCAGAGTGGCTCCTAGAGGGAGCCACTGTCATCGTAAGTCATGGGCAACACTGGATCCGGCAGTCGGGAGCGACACAAGTCTGGTGACGTGGTGCTGCCGGCATCGCCCCGAGATGGACAAGCTTTCGACTTCACCAAGAAGAGCAAGATTCTCTACCAGGGATCTCTGGAGGGCGCCGAAGCAACCGTGGTACAGGTTTATGTCACTTATTATTTTATTAACTTCACTGACACGGCTGTAATATGCTTGTATAAATGTGCGACCCGTCGCAGTTCAGTTCGTTAGACAAAGACCGACTTGTAGTTGCGACGGTCCCGATCATGAGAGAATGACTTTTTGGTTTTTTGTCGGGTTTCACCAGGACCTGGAAGGGCCGCCTCGATGCAGCACGCCTCCCAATCTCAGCACCGGCATAGACGATAAGGCCTTGCCTACCGTGTTCAAGTGGGACGGCGGCGGCAAGGACGTACTTATAAGCGGCAGCTTTAGCAACTGGAAGGTCCTGCCGATGGCCAAGAGGTAATGACCCTCGGAGACACGTATGTTCAACTTTAATTTGAAACGTTTTACCTCTTGTCGTTCGAGATGAGCTCGCGCTCACAAACGGTTACATTGTGGTGAGATTTTTTTTTCAAATCAGGTTGTTTTTGTCAATTAGATAGTAAGATTTGAGCTTAGTTATTGATTGTATTGTATATTGAATATAATTTTCAAATTCCTTAATGCAGGATGATATCAGAAATCACCCAAGATATATTGATTGACCAAAAATAGGGTCAGATATTGAGTTTCTTTTTTTGGGACCTCCCCTGTACCCCTCGTGTAATAAACGGGAGCCTGCGCCGTGAATCGAACCCGGGACAGCCCGCACCGCAGTATGTTGCCATACCCATTGAGCTACACGGATCGTACGCTTATGGAACCCGTGTTTGCATGTTGTCAGGCACAAATTCAAAATCCATACCTTGGTATGATATCAGCGCAGGCTAGGTAAAATCACTGGGTAGTCCCCCAGAAGGGCTTTTAGGCGGACACGTTTGTTGAGCCCCGTCAACAGCTAAAAAATAACTTTCTTGGTTTTTGATTTAGTTTCTACTAGTTCTTGCTCAAAAAAGCAATACTAGAATAATTTAAAGGACTATTCAATCGTATATACATATAGCTCTCTTAACAATCAATGCACCTTGTTTCATTTAGTCACGGCGACTTTGTCACCATCATGGACTTGCCCGAGGGCGAGCACCAGTATAAATTCCAGGTGGACGGTCATTGGATGCACAACCCGTCCGAGGTAAGCCATTCGTCCCGTTTGATTTTTTTCGGCGAACCACCATCCGAATCGAAATGGTCGATCCAAATTGTCCCTGTTCCCCCTCCACTTTTGGCAGCCATCGGTGGACAATGGGGTGGGCTCGCGCAACAACGTCATCAACGTGCGACAGGCCGACTTCGAAGTGTTCGACGCCCTGGCCGCCGACAGCGTCAGCAGTCCCACTTCGCTCCTGTGTCTGTCGGGCTCGCCGCCGGGCGACTACACCCAGGATATCCCCGAGCGCAAGCAGACTGAGAAACAGCACGGACCGCCCTTTCTTCCGCCGCATCTGCTGCAAGTTATTCTCAACAAGGACGTGCCCGTCTCGGCAAGTGGCTTTTTTAAACGTTTGAATTATGTTTTGGGTTTTACGTGTATGTGGAAGGTTGTTGGGGTGAATACTATGTCACGTCACGAAAAAGTGCAACCACAATAAACAAAGAGATAACCTTCTAGCGTATTCTCGTGGTCGCAGATTCAATTCCCGGCCAACGCCTTGGGAGTTTTTTTAATCTAAACGCCGGCTGGTGACTAACGCACCCTCATGTCTAATCATTCTTATTTGTCGTTTTTTTGGTGCAGTGCGAACCGACGCTACTTCCAGAGCCAAATCACGTTATGCTTAATCATCTCTATGCCCTGTCCATCAAGGTGGGTTCACCAAATTGTTTCAATGACTAAACATACCTCGGATCAAGTATGCTTGAGCAGAGTATGCTTAGTCATTTCGACGGGGATGTTAAGCGTTTGGAATTTGGAACGTTCCGAGTCGCTCCCAAAATTAATCGCCCCATCTAATAGCAATCACATTTTACATTGCTCATGTCTTATTAATTCCACAGGATGGCGTCATGGTTCTCAGTGCCACACATCGCTACCGCAAGAAATACGTCACCACGCTGCTCTACAAGCCCATCTAGACTGCAACCGCTCCTCTACGCGTGAGTGACTCACAAATTTTGGGAGCCACCGTCGATCGTCGCCTCTCTTTAAAATTAGCTAGCCGTGAGCAGAAAAGTGTAGCTGACCGGACATTTGGGACACGTTTTTGCTTTTCTTTCTCGCGCACTAGTACTAAAATTGGACTGGCTATCCCCGTTAGCCGTGGATCGGAAATCCACGTCACACACGAGAACGCCTACGTAGAAAAGTTGTTCAAATTTTGCTGCTCGATCCCATCTTCTCTTCCTCTACCCCTCTTTATTTCCTTGGCCAACTTGTGCAGGCCGAAAATGTGTGCTTCTGTCGTTTTTTCGCGGGGGAAAGCAAATAATATTTATCAAAGTATGCGGGAGATCTGCAGTGGGTACGTCGCCGACTTGGAAAAATCATAGTTTTTGACTCGGAAATCGTATAAATATATATATAAATGAGCAATCGATAATGTTTTGCCACCACTGCTGGTCGATTTACCATTAACATAGAGAGTATGGAATAGGTTTTAAGCTGTCAATAAAGTTCTATATATAAATTTAGTGCAACATTCATTTGTTTTCAGACTGTTTTGGGAGATGTAATCATAGTGGCAAAACGGTGTTGGTGGATTGTATGAGGCGATCTATAACTCATGATTCAATTAACAGCAACCCTGTAATGTGTAATGGCATCGAAAAATAACATGGTCTTTTCATTATAAGGTGATAATAAAATAAACCACTCTTTTGGGTGTAATATTCTAGGACTATTAAGTTTAAGCGAAGTTGTACCGGCAAGATTTTATTTTTAAATCTACTTAACGGGACATACTTTTATTTAATATATTTTGTTTGGAAATTTAAATACAAGCAAAGAATAATAATATATTAGTTTCTACTTTTAACAGTTAGTCTAATAATTTCCATTATAACCCACTTTACGTATCTCACGACATTATGTAATATTATTCTTGTCATTTATTCAAGGCTATCGACATTAAGATTTTTTTTTCTTTACAAAGATAAACATATATTTTCTGTTGAAAACTAAAAATTCTGGGCTCTATATCTTATTATTTATTTTTGAGACATTTTGTACTGGGACCGCTCTATAGTTGTGATTTTTAAAAAAATCGTAAACAGTAAATACTGATAAAATATTCTATTAAATAAAACAAATCTGCTTATATTCGGTAATGAGATAACAGTAGCAATCATTATTTGCAAAATATTAGGTTCACATGAAAAGAAATACATCGAAAAACTTCAGGCTACTATTTATTAAACTCTGTTACAAGAAAAAAAACTAATTAGGTATTTTTTGTTCGACCAAATGTGTACAAAAATAATGGTTGGATACATCTAAAATACTGAATCTCAAGTGAAGGGCTAATTATCGTGCACGGGAAAAAGATACGAGGGAACTACACTACTTTTCTTCTAAATTGTGTCGACACTGGAACAATCTTAAAGACCCTGTTTAAATAAGGACATCTCACACTTTGTCCTTGACTCTGGTCCCACTCGGGGACTGATTGCGGGTATATTATTGTAATTTTAGGCATGATTTTCAAGCTGGTTGAAGCGTAACAAAACTGGTAAATAAAAGTATTATTATACATGTACTTAAATTATCAACTAATGCAAATTCGAGAACAATAATTTCGGCACAAATTGCGCAGTAATTTTATGTGTTCCATACAGGCCCATCCCGTTAAACAATATATCATAGAAGTTTAATAGAATAATAATAATCTTTTAATTTTTTTTACTTAAGTGCTTTCGCGGAACGTTTCGTTTTGAGCAAAATTTTAATCCAATTTCTAACTGATTAAAAATCTGAAATTTTGTGCAATCAGCAATAGACCTAAACTTGCCTTACTTTCTCTCGTGAGATCGTCCTTCTATAATATAGTTGACGTATTTTTTTTTATAATAATGACTATATTCTTCACAAATTGAATGGGACTAACATGTAGTTATTAAGGGGTGCAAAATAACAATACGTGAAATAACTAATAATATCCATGTGGTGAATTGGTCTTCTACCCAAGATTGCAGGCCTGGTGACCCGAGGGGTTGACAATTTCTCATCTCAGACCTGGTTGACGATGGACTGACCCAGCGAACAGGTCAGACCGGTACCGTCTGGCTCCACGTTCAAAATTTTGACAACGTTGTCCTCGGCCAGGAGAGAGAAGCGCTTCGATCGTTTGGTGCCAAGAACGGCGGCCATGTCCAGCGTCATCCCGATGGCCTGTTGTAATATATCGTATGAAATATTACAATTATAATTTGTACTCGCAATAGCATATAGCGGGCCACGGGAGTCAAATAACCAGTGAAGGACGAACAAATCCAATTTTTTAAATATACCAATATCCCCCCCCCATTCAAAGGAGCGATTAAAACTTACCTCAGTAAAATGTCCATGAGGATCGGCCAGCATGCGAATCTTAAGAAGGAAAGAAACGAGAAAGGAAATGTCAGAAACGCTAGATAAGCATTAATTTGCAAAGCGAACATCGACAAACATCGCTTAATAATGAAAAAAGTGAAAAACCGTCGCAAAATATGTTAACAAATAAAAATTAATATTCCTTTCCGCTTCGTTCGACTGGAAACACGGATATATCCACATCGGCTGACAGGTATTTAATTTTGCATAGATTTTACGGTACAACAATATATTTGTCGTCTTCCATCAATGATTCCAAAATTAATAGAGAGTTAGAATGATTCCAAAGTTAGAAAAAAATAACACTTCCAAACGGCCTGTTGGAAGCTATTAGTAAAATAGGAATAACGATGGGTCTACCTTGCCAGTGGCATTGTGATGATCTCCCCAGGCGCCCATGACGAAAGGATCGTTGACGGAGACGCAAACGACTTCGTCGATCCCTTTGCTCTTCAGCTTGTCGTAGGAGTCGACGAAGCCAGGAAGATGAGTCTACAACAGATGAACATCGATAAAATTAATTAAAAAACTTCAGACCCAAAGTTAAAACGGCGTTGGCGAGCAGCCAACAGGTTAAGCTATGTTAGAAAATTCCGAAGTTATGTTCTATGTCCCATAATGTGTCTTTGTTTTCGAATTAAGAAAACTCCCAAGGAAAAACATCTTTATTTTACTTAAAGAAATACCAATAATGTTTTGTCTAAAACGTGCAAAAAAATAAAACCGGGGTAGGCAATGTTTTCAATTCGAGAGTTGAAAGTTCTAATAATTTTATTTAATAAATGAAATAAAACAAATTTTATTCAAGCGCTGCCATTAGTGGCGTTATAGTCTTAAGTTAATTTTACAGTTTATCTGAAATGATTAAAACCAGTAAACAATACTCAATATTATTACATGCGAATATTTCAAAAATATATTTTTTTTTATTCCTGGTCATTGTACTGAATCTCCTATTTCAAAATCATACCGACAAAGCGATTAAATTTAACGAATATAGTAAAACGACTGATTAACTTTTCTTTTTAATTGTTTCGCGTGATACCAGCAGATGGCCCTCAAGCATAAACAGCGGGACAATTTCCAATCGTTGTCAAGTTTTCCTAAATAATAATTTCGAAAACGCCACGAGGCGAGACGATGCAGCAGGCCATTTCGCAATTTGCTAATGGTCCGCCCGCCTTGCAGGAAGGATGTTGCACCAACAACCTCATCAACATAAATGTGGACCATTACGTTGCGTCATAGTAAGTGTGTATTTCATTATATTCTAAGTACATGTTTGCCGTAACAAGTTTATCGCAATATTTATATACATTGGTTATATTGAAATCTGGCTGCAAAAGACATTTGAAAATCAACAAAATTAAAATTCACATTACATCTAAGAAAAAGTTAACGGAAAACTAGGTGACATTATAGCAATTAAAATTGAGACGCGCCCTGTTCATTCCGCATTCGTCCATGACAGTGACATTATCATCACCAATAACCACTTGTGTAATGAAACCAAAATAAATGAAAACATCAAGTACAACGACGTCTGTTTTCATTTTTGGTTGATCCTCACCCCACCAATTAAAATGTAAATAATCGGCATATGACATCTCGGTTCTCCCCCCCCGTGTCCCCGTGCCCCCGTGTCGCGGAATAATAATAATAATAATAATAAAACACAAACATCAATTATTAATATCTACCAGCCGCTTTCCAGTAATGCACAGCTACCACTAGGGAATTGTATAATAAAAACTGTGTCCGTTAACATGTGCGTAGGTCAGCAAATTCATCGGACTAAAAGCGGCGATATATCCTCCGGTTAGGCCATATTCGGAAAAGGGGGAGATTGGAGAAATGGTCATCGCGTGTGGTCAAATTGAAGACAATAGCGTGTACCGGAGTCCATGAGCCCATTAGTTAATTAATGATCGTCGTTAATTACCAGGTAGATGGTCGGGGAGGATACGTGGACTCTTGTGATCGAGTTTAATAGCTGCTCATCAGCGGTAGACACTTGTTGGAACATCCCGAATTTAATTACTAGTGTTGAGCTACGACATGGATTCCTTCGCAAAGTACTGTCACGCGACAAAGTGCATGTCGATTCTACAACAGGAATTTCGAAGCCCTCACAACAGATCATGACATTTTTGAACGAAAATTACTCATTTCGCAAACGTCGTCATATTGCAACACATGTACTGATGATGTACACAGGCACCATACAGTTTACATGTACATTGGCACCTACTGGTAACATGCATTGGAAATTTGGAATATTAAAAATTGTATGAAAGTAAAAATGAAAGACTTTATCCGAGTAGAAAGCCGTAAAACAACACCACCAAAAGTTCATAAAAAATAACAAATAATTTTTTTTTATAAATGACGTACGTGCAAATATTGAACATACGCTCGTACATATATTATAACTATCACGATAACAAAAATTGAAACAATATATAATAAATGAGTTTTTTAAATACATATTTCGCAGTGTTTCTTGCTAAGTAACCTTTCAAAGAGTAACAATTCTAAGAAAGAGGCTTTGCATACAATTACGTCGTCATTTTTACGTGGTCATGGTGATTGGCAGATAATGAACGGTTGACTGGTTCTAGCTGGCCAAAATTGGAGCCAGACTTCTTTTTCTACGTAAGTATGGCAACAGACATTTGGCTTCATCGAATTTCAGATTAGGATTGCAATTGGGAAGTGACCTATTACAGGCAAAAACGACAACGGATGGCACGAGTTAGCATTAGCTAGAGGTTTGTATGATCGGAACAGTGATTGAGGGAGGGAGGGGGGGGGGAACGATACCAATAAATGTTATCAAAACCAGACCGTGCTTCCGAATAATTATCATCAACACAAACATAAATGTTACGCATCAAATCAAAATTTGCAAAATTATCCAAAACATTATTAAGAATAAAAATTCGTTTGTAATTGTTGGCAGTGATGCTAAAATAAATTCTAGCTAATTGTTAGCCTGTCACCAACTTTCTTTTTTAAATAATAACAAATTTGTAGTACCTTGGAACAGCCGGGCGTAAACGCTCCAGGAACTCCAAAAATGATTATTCGTTTGCTTTTTCCCACGTCCAAGATTTTGACTTGGTTGCTAGGGCTGCCTTCGAACAGGATTTGATCGGGCAAAGTATCACCAACCTGTGCCAAATAAAAAAAAATCAAATTATTCATTTTTGGAGCCAATTTCCTCGAAGAAAGTGCCATAGAACAAGACTGCAAGCTTCCTGAAGGCATATTTAATTGTGACAATATTTTGGTTTCTCAGCAATATTACAACTTAAACGCGAGTTATCTCCCTCCCTCCCCTCCTTCAGGTCCCGCCAGCTGGCTTGCCGCAAATGGGAAGCCTGCCCTAATCATCCTCCT
>JAUJYS010000958.1:0-19475 GCA_033995665.1 Melogona broelemanni | reverse complement strand
TCTGCCGGGAATCGAACCCTGGACCACCCGTTTTGTAGTCTATGTCTATAGCCACTGTACCAAGGGGGCCGTACATGCCCAAGTTAGTTTAGTTGCGGTATATTCTTGTGCAGAAACGAACAGAACATGTGTTTTCTGGTTTTTTTTTATTCCCATCTATATTTCTGTTTGTTTTTTTTTTTTTTCTCTCGTAGAGTGCTGGTGGAGTTCCGCACACGTAAGGCGCACCGCTGGGTGGTTCGTGACAAGGACCTGCTCAAATACTTGGCGGGCATCATCCTCATCGTGGTCGGCTACATGTCCGCCTGGACGGCCATCAGCGTGGACCACATCCGGGAGGGCGACAGCATCATCGACGTGGGCCAGACGGAGGACGGCCTCAAGTATTACGTATGCAAGTCGCGCTGGTGGGACTACGTCACCGAAATAGGTACCGCCACCTGGCGTGAGTGCGTATGGGCAACAGGTGCTCTCCCTGGAGGGCGCCGGGTGTTTAAAGTCTTGGGTCTTTTTTATGGGATCTGCGTTGTTGCGACAAGGGGGTTTGGAAAAACGCAATTTTTCATTAAATAACTAAAAGGAAAAATTTGTCTAAATTAGCCTGCCGCAAACATGTTTCGACATGAAATTTGAAAAATACGAACGTATTGTTTCATTTGGGCGCGCTTGTGCGCCAAGTTTCGAAAAACTCTCGAACAAACTTATGCGAAATTAGAAAATTAGCAAACGTTACCTAGCGAGATGCAAATACAGTGGTCATATTGCAATTACAATTTTTACCCGCATGCAACTTCGGAGGGGGTTACGAAAGATCGTAGTTTCCCCACACACAGCAAGCTCTTTTTCGCGTCACCCCTGAGCTTCCATTAGGGAGTCCAGAGCTTAGGGGTGGATCCTGCAGTCTGGCTATTCCAGCTGCATCCCTCTTCCCTTCCCTTTCCTGCCCCTCACATATCTCCACAGAGACACGAGGGTGCAGTATTCCTGAAGTGCACTAGGCGCTACGGTGAATTTAAAAAAAATAATAATAATAATAATAATAATACGTTATCCGTTCTTCCCGTTTCTTTCCCCAGGAGAGTTGACTTTTTTGTTATTCGGGATATACATCAGTTATCACATTCGGAATGCCACCACTCCGTATAACGAGAAGCGTTCATTGTGCCTTGCCGTTTATGTTGAAGCTCTGGTTTCTCTCGTGCTTTACGCCTTCAGGTAATTATAGTTATGTATTTCTTTTTTTCTGTATGGCTGCTCTTGGAAATTTAATGAATTGGAATACTAAGTGGTGGCATAGCTATTTATAACCTCTGATGTATGATTTTTTTAGCTGCTTTCTGATCCGTTGGGATCACAGGGATGTATACTTTGTGTTTGTGAATTAAGATCAAAAGGATTGCCTTCTAAGGTTTCAAAACGTTGAACGTTGACACCATAGAAGCAACGCATTCGTTCCATCCACCAACGAAGATTTGTTTCCTCTGTAACTGACATATTAAAAGTGTCTAACTATCGGACTTTATATCACTGATTTTATTTACATTTAATCAGTTTCTCTCAGTTAAAATCGCTGTTTCTTGTCATATCATCACAAGGTAATAATCGAATAAAATCGTACTATCTATTGATGTCTTTGCAGGCATGGGGTGTGGCTAACTCTGCATCCTGACTACATATTTTTGTTATATTTTGGCCGGTGTCAATTGACAGTCTCCATAACGCTTGCCCTGATATTTGGGCCAAAGGCAAGTTAAAAACATGTATTTGTGTCACATTTTGAACGTGCTGCAGTGAACGTGCTGCAGAGAACGTGCCCATCTATTTTGAGTCCTTAAAAAATTCTGATCGGTTTTTGTTTGTTCCAAAATTGAAAGAATGAAATGGTAAAGTGGACTTCTTTTTGTTTCTCGTTTCCTTCTTTTAATTATTCTTTTACCAATGCAGCTCTGGTACCACAACAGGCCCCCGCACGAAGGCGACGGCGCCGACCACATCAGCCGGCCCACGTCGGACGGAGCGGATCACGTGCCCCCCGAAGTCATGAAGCTTCAGGACGGCATCACGTCCAACGGCGAGGTGGACATTGCCGAGATCAATTTGGCCGACATGGACCCGGAAGACATAAGGGTAACGGACTTCGCACGCCATCTTGCAAAATACCCCTAATATGAAATTGAGTACAAGTGTTGGTTTCGTTCCTTTCGAAAAGGAACCTGTTCCAGTTCTCATCACCGTTCCCGTTCCTCCAATGAAAAAAGGAACCAGTTCTTGTTACAGTTCCTAAAAAATTCAGAGGAACCTAGACGTTTCTAAGCTCCTTTTCAAAATGAACCTTTACGTTCCTATTCCGTTCCTTCGATTAAAAAATATTTAGAAACACATTTAGTGAAACGTTGAGGACGGCAGTAACTACAGGACAAATGAAAGTAAAAAAATATGAAATAAATGAAAGTGGAAAAAATAATGTACGAGAGAAAGTGTGAAATATGAAAGTATAATAAATATTGTGTTCGCCACGACAAAATCTAGGCAGCCTTGTTATACCAACTGCCATTCCCTTTCCTTCCCCTAATATATTGCTATAGCGACACGAGGGGTATAAATCCTGTAATGGTTAGCACTACAGTGATTTAAAAAAAACCTCAACTCTTCTTGTCTCAACATTATTATCTTTTTTTAATTAATAATTTTGATAATATATTTTTATTAATATTCATATATGTTGTGGCTGTGTGTCTTTCCCTTTCTTTTATTTTTTGACAGACTGAGCTGCGACGAGTCTACACTCAATTGCAGATCCTGCGGAATAAAACTATGCGAAAAGATAACCCGCACATTTCTAAACGTCGCGGGGGCCGCAAAGCCACGCACCGGAGATTCTCTTTGCAGGTTAGTCGGATGATGTAGCCGTTTCGGCACGGCTTATTGATACACGTGCCTAGCACATATTAACGATCCATAAATTAGTGCTGATCCATCCCCCCCATCCCCTCATCAAAACTCATTCAAGACTTTGGCTTTTTTTACACTCACCCCTCTATCTAAAAGTTATTAATTTGTTGTGCCCAGTATTTCATAGTAAAAAAAGACGTGCATGCTGCTAACAGGAGATGTTTTTCGTTCTTACCTATTCGAATCAAACACGTTGCAAATTTACAGTATGTATAATAATAACGGGACCTACACTACATATAAATAATTATAAATTTTAAAAACTAAATTAAATTTAATGTTTGGCAGTACCTTAGTTTTTCAAATGCCGTAATGCACACGTGTAACTGTAACGTCATTAGTTTAATTTTCAGTTCCAGTTTGTTGTTCCAGTTGCAGTTTCAAGCTAGTAGATGATGACATATGAAAATGCAAATTTCGTGCAATTTGATAAACATTTTCTAATTTGAAAGGATTACGTTGTAGTGGGTCTCTTTTTTATTATGCATACTGTAGATCCTTTCAATCTTTCCACTTTGGTTTTTAAATATACAACGTTAGACTTCTGTTTGGTTCACATAAACACCACTTGCCTTGAGAGAACGATGTATTTGAACAGATAGTACACACGAAGTAGCTGTATAGAATTCTGGTTTTATCAACGAACAAATTGCATGCGCCTCCAATGCTACATGTGTACAAGTCCACTCACACCAAAGGACTGACCGAATTACGATGAATTTAGTTTGACTATAGATTGCGACTGAACTTTAAAATAAAATATTTATTTCGCTGCACTGAAAAGTCGAGGTCGGGGAATTTATTTCAATTTTGAATACTTTATACGACTGGAGAAATGTAATCATTTCTTCTTGGAATTACTTGCTCGTACCAACAATCATTACTTAAACATTTAAATAAACAATTAGTTTCAATTTTAGCTGAATGCAATAAAATATATTATTCGTTAACCCATAATTATTCTTGAGGATTAAAAAAAACTATAACGAACATGTGGACATTCAAACATTTCTAATTTTCATTTCACACAAAAATCGTTATGATAAAAAAATCATATTTTTTACAAGAAATAAAATAAAGTTAATAAAAATAATTTAACAAAAAATCAAATGCAATAATAGCCTAATAAAAACAAATTTCATCAGTTTGATGACAACATAATGCTGGCAATTAATTCTGAGCTGAAAATGTCATCGCATCTTTTATTGGTTTGTAGGGAAATGCATGGCGCTTATTGAGAGCATATCACATGTTTTAACAATAGCATCGCGAATAGGGTATTTCTTTTATTCTTCTCTAGTATCAGATACATCGCACGGCGCCTTGAAATACGTACTAACAATGATACACTGCAAGCTATTCTGTAGGCAACGTAGCCCCCTCTCCCCCCACGCAATCTCTAATTGCCGCAATGATAAAAATATAAACATATCCGCTGTAATATGCATGGCCCGCTTTACACATAATTTTTGTTTCGTGATGAAATTTTTTTGGTTCGTTTCTCGAAAGTTCACGTTCTAAAAACAAAAATTCCGCATTTAAACAAATTTCTCCTTTTTTTTCGTCAACAGCCGAATGATTGCTAATTGAAACCGTATGACTTTTAATTCGTTGGTTAACTTATGTCTAACCAGGGCAATGGAGAAAATCACAAAAGTGGTTTTTCGTTGGTACGTTTGCTTCCCTATCTTCCATCTTTATTCTGTTTCCATTTTCGAATTTCAAGAGTGCGTGAAATGCTGATGGGGGTTTCGGTATACATACTGTAGGTTTGTAGATTTGGGGAGCGTTACTACATTCATTTCTCTCGCATTAATTACATGTAATATTTTATTTTTATAACTAAGCTAAACAAATAATTTATTGCACGCTGAATAATCGTCCTAACATTAGGAATTTTTCGTACATCTGTAATTACCGCGGTACTTTAGCAATGTATGCCATATATCACCGTGTAAAAATTAATTTTATTTAAAATAGCAAATACACTTAAACAAATCAGTATTTATTTAAACGCTCGATAGCAGGAAAAATCAATTAATCAGTAACGTTATGAATCAGAATATCATTTTGTAATTTAATATATACTTAGTATGGTGCACATGCATATAAAAACAAAAACTATAACCATGAACCTAAACAGTCGAATATGCCAAAAATATATTTGAGCAATAGTCATGAAAATCACGATAGTCGGTAACTTTATTTATACTTTTTTAGTTTTCTCGCTGTTCGACTGTTTAGGGCGAAGGTTATAGTCGTACATGTCATTAATCTGACTGATAAATAATAATATGATTATCGGTTATTTAAATAAATGTAGGATAATTTGTTCTTAAATTTACATTCGTTTTGGCGTGCTCCAGCACTTTTAATAAACTTAAATTTGAATATCACCAATAAAATATTTAATTAATCAATGAATGAATATGTTAAGTATGTCAAGTTTGTACGTACCGATGGCTCAATGGGTATGGCAACATCCTACGAAGCCGACGGTTCCGGGTTCGATTCCCGGCGAAGGCTTTCGTTTATTCGTTAGCCTGGGGTACTGGCATCACCTCTGAGCTTTTATTAGGTAGTCCAAAGCTTAGGGGTGGATCCTGCAGTCTGGCTATTCCAGCTGCCATTCCCCATTCCTTCCCTGCCCATCGCATATCTCCATAGAGACACGAGGGTGCAGTAATCCTGTAGTGCACTAGGCACTACGGTGATTTAAAAAAAAGTAAGTATTGGCGATTGGAAGTTGGCGTTTTTTGGCAGTGACTAATTTTTCGTGTAATTTATTTACCTGATTCGAATATATTTATGGAACGTCATAACAAATGTCTAATTTATTTGTCTGCCTTTTTTTTAAATAATTTAAAGTAACGTATTTAACGTACATTGTAAATATTCCAATTCTGTATCCTCCGGGTTCAATTTCCGGGAAGAGAAGTATTAGCTTGTTCTCGTACCTGTTTTTCTTTAAAGTATACGGTACGAGGTACATGTACAGGTACAGGTACGAGAACAAGCTAATGCTTTTCTTGTGATACAGGAACAATTTACTGTTAGCACAAAATGAAACCTCATTCATCTGGTATTTTACGTACTATTCGTAAAATACTAGAGCAGCGATAACGTTTGCCAAATAGGCGCTGCCCCTTGGAAATGGCAGCCACTGCTCGCACCGACTAGGCAAGTTGCATAAAAAGAGCTAGTCGTGATTGCTAACTAAAATTTGATCAGGGGTACCAATGCCGGCACCCAAAAAGAATATCTGTCTCTTGTATAGTATCTGTGTTGGAAGGCACATAACATAATTTGGCCTTTCACTGACAATAATTGCCAAAGTGCGAAATCACTCTGATTAAGATTTTTTTTGGCTGGCTTTTTTTTCCTTTATTAAATAAAACCTAAAAACAATCTACTAAAGAGTCTTAGGAGCCGTTATGTTTGAACTAATAAATTGAAAATATCCTTGACCATCCCACCCAATATCTTACTGACGTCACTTGTGTATTGTCATTTCCGGTCCCGCGGGTTTCGATACTAACACCATCCATACGATGAATTGCCATTGAGTTGATGCATACCGAACAAAATAACAGTATGAAAGATTAGGTTTCGAACCCATATTCGCGAGATCAAACCATAGAGCCAAGTGTCAAGGACACAGAAATGTACACTTACCAAATGCCCGAAGAGATAGCATTCAAGTCTAACTGTCGCTTATTGAGAGTGTTTTTAATTTACTCCATTTTTCTAAACGTTCTTTGTCCCAGAATTAACCAGGACATAAAGAGAAAATATTTTATATCATTTCAAATTTCTGTTAGTATTTTTTTAAATATATAAAATATATTTGCAATACCAGATTTGTTAGGGCTTCTGCATGCAAATCAAAAAACATATGTTAAACGAACCAGAATCTAGTAGGAGTATATTTTGTCTGCAGCATAATCAAGAATTTCAATTTTTTTTTTTTTAAGTTCAAATAAAATATTTTTCGGTACATCAGCCATAAATTTCTGCGTTTAATTATAATTGGGAATTATAATTTGAATCAGCATATACTGTACAGTATATAGTTTAACCTATTCCCACTAGGATCGCAGTGATACAAATAGTATATCCAAGATGTGTGGCTTGTACACATTGTTGGCTTGTTATCTTTGCAACTATTTCAGTAACTACACTTACAGTTTTCGCAACTGTGTCATATAAAATCAATACTTTAAAATATGCGCAATATAAAAAATAGCGGAACAAAGAACAACCTAAATCTTCGAAATTGTCACCGTTAAACCCACCATTACAGGAGACCACATTTTTCACCTTTCCTAAGCGAATGATTCCCTGTATCTTCCTCGTCATTGAAATACGTACAGTGTGATTGTAATCTCAATTGTTGGTGTCCGAAAATGTATTAGGCGCATGCCGAATTTTGCTACATTTTGTGAACATCATATTTGGAATGGTTCGTGATGATGGTGTTCCATTTTCCATACAGTGCAGCTTATCAAAAATGACAGTTCACCCACCAGTGGGATTTGACACGCAGCGAATTTTTTATGACCCTGGGCTATCGCAGTACCGCGTTAGACGAAATTCAATTCAAAGAAATTTCGGAATTACCTTTCGCTTGACTCATAACTTTTATTAACATTCAAAATTACTTATGAAATGATTAAAAAATTAAATCTATTTTAATTAATTAAGATTTTAAATTGAATTTTGAAGAGCCGGAAAAACGGTATGTAATAGTATTTTTACATGATTTTAAAACTACGCTAACAATAAACAAAGTTTTGAAACAAATACCAATAATTTATAAATTTTACTTCTTGATTTAATAGGTAATTTCCGTTTTTTTAAAAATTGTACTCAGAAATTGTGCTTGAAATTCCAGTTGTAAAATATAAATTCTAAGATAAAAAGCGAATTTCTAAACATGAAAAAGACAAATCTAAATTCAAAAGTAATTTTGCATGTAAATAAAATTGTTTGTCCTCGATTTCCAATTGTTAATCGATCAGAAAAAGACAGCGCATGTCAGGCAGTAAAGTGTGAAACGACATACACGTAAATGTTGGGGGAGACCACTACCACCACTGCATCACACAGTGGGGGAGAGGTTCGTCGGCGTTCTCTAAAAAGTCAATGTTTCTCTTTCAGGAAGTCCATATGACTCCTAGCACCAAATTTTCACATAAAAAGAACTGGGAAAAGAAGGAATGGTTCTGAGGCGGTGATAGTTTTAGGTAGATAGAGCTTCTCTAATGATCTTCCTCTATTCTTTTGCAATGTCGTTTTTTTCTTTCGTTTCTCCTTTTTCGATACCCCGCTTTAAAACCCCCTGTGTGTGTGCCGTCACGTGACTTGTTGTGTAGCTGTCTCTTCTGAGCATACAGCGCGAGTACAATTCAATGAGCACCCCCGCTAACAATAAATTTATCTCGTTCTACAGTAACTTTACCTGACCTCCAATCATGGAGGACGATTTGAAATTCCAGCTAAAATTCGAAATATTTTGCTGCAACCTGCCGTCAAACCTGCCGTTTTGTTTGGCTTAACGTTTTTAATGGAATCATTAGTCAATAAATAAATAAAAAGTAGAAAGCAGAGGCAACATAATAGTCGATATTAGTGACTAAATAAACTAAAAAATGCAACTCAAATTTTCCCTAGTTTATTTCACGAAAAATCGATTAAAAACTTCTTGATTTGAGAAAAAATAAATAGAAAAAATGTATAGCGTAGTAACTTCTAGTATCATAACGAAACGGTAATAACATATTCTGTCCAAGGTGCTCTTAGGTTGCTGAAATGTGTAGCCATTATAGAAGGTAAGGTATCATCAAAATTGTACAATAGTAGATAATCTAAATTGTACAATTCATTTGTGTTCGAAAACACGACGTTTCGATTGACATTCAGATAAATTAACACAAATAAAATGTTAAGACTTCCCATTAACAAATTTAGTTGTGCAAGGTTACGTTTCGCGGGAAAGTCATGCTTTTAACTAAATGATGTCATGACACCTTACTTTGAGCATTGATATAAAAAAAAAATATGTAGTCGTCTATTCCAAGATTTTTCTTATTACATTATTACATTTTATCTTATTACATTTTAATGATTAACAGTCGCTTGAATTATGCGAGCTTTAGATTACAGTAAAAAAATCTGTATTTTTCACAATAATATTTGTTAATTGCATTTCTAGTTACAGTAGATAAAAGTTCGGTTATACTGAGATAAATATTGGCAAGGGTGTCATTTTTGTGTACTCGCATTGTATTCGTTTAGCTTGCGTGAATGTTATTGTGCAACAAACTTAGAAATAAGCAAAAGCAGAAAGACTTTTACATTTAACGCTGGTAATTTTTTTCTTTAGAACAAACATTTGCAATCTACTATTAGTAAACCTTGTACCCATGTACGTGTACGTTGACTAATCTGTGTCACACGAGTGAATCTAAAATTAGAATGAACGATTTGCACGCCGATGAACACTAGTTGCGTTTTAGTTCGAATCGATTGTAACCCCTAACTATGAACTTATTTGGTTCCGTCATTATGCGCATTCATTTTATCGTGATTTGTTTCGACATTTTTATGATGCATAACAGACACCTAATTTAAGCCATTTTCCCTTTCATATTTAATATTTTGACAAATCTAATTATTTTTCATCATATTTTGGAGGGCGCTCAAATAATTCAAGTAAAGATAAAAGAAATTGATATTGCGTTTGCGTTTGCGTTAAGTTAATTTGGCTGCCATTGTGAAGGGGCAGATTCAAAAATATTAAAAGGACGCTGGTTCAATTCCCGACCGAGACTTAAGAATTTTTTCTCGCCTCGAAAAATTCCTGACCAAACCTTCCTTCGGAATGAAAGTAAAATCTGTGGAACCGGTGCCTGTATGTTGTCAGGCACACGTCAAAGATACCTACCTAGACCAGAAGCCTAGGTTAATCCAAATAACCACGACATCCAATGGGAAAATTAAAAAAATATGGACATTTACATTAATCGTATAAGCTACGAAATACAGTTACACATCGAAGGTTTTTGGTTTAAAAAAATCATGCCTAAAATTTGTTTTATAAAAAAAATAGATTGTTAAGAATAAAACATAGAAAATTTGTGCATGTGTTTTAGACTATTAAACCGCCTCAAAGCAAGCACATTTCAAAGTTCTTTTAGTGTAGTGGTGAACCTATGATTGACAATATAACAATCCTGGTATTGCAAAATTGTAGACATAAAATTTATTTCGTGTCTAAACTTAATACACCAATTTCAAGTACACAAATGCCAGACAGCCTACAAATTTTTGAATTCTTAACATTTTACTCAACCCGAGCAATCAGGAACAGAAATTTTCTTAGAATGCTCACCAACAGAGAGCAATGTAGCATTAAAATATTTAAATGATTATAGAACGCATTGCTTCTTAAAAAGTCTGACATGTATCGCACGCATCCTTGCAGCAGTGGTATTCATGCAAATAAAAAATTGATTCATCGTTAAAATACAAATAAACAGCGATAAAAATTGTCACACAGCGTTGGACAAGAGTTCCACCCAGCAATAATTCGATGACCGAATCCGTTCCGCCATCGCTGGTTTCGAATATGCAAACAACGCATTGCAAAACAAAAGCTCCCCCTGATGCTGTACCGCAATGCAAGGCGTTTGAGTTCAAGAAGCGAAGCGCCACAGCCGCTTCGTGTTGCCGGTTGCGGTACAAATAATAATAAGACATATTAGCATAATTCGTTTCGAGAAAGTTGATTGGAGCTTACAATAGATAAGTTCAAAATTCAAACTGCTAGAGCCAGTCACAGATTGCAGTTCTAGGTCGCAATGTGGCACAAATTAATGAACGAGCTTCAATATCGAATTTCTCGCCTTAACTTGAACAATGCAAACCTCAGTTTCGGCGGTTTGCCTAAAATCCACAGTGTGTACGCGTAGGAACAGAAAACAATAAAATTGTGACGTAAATTGGCGCGTAGTTTTATTTTATTTTTTTGGGTTCCTACGCGTACATACTGTAGATTTTTAGCAGAGATGAACATTTTATTGTGCAGTGATCGAGTCAAAATTGTCCTTGCAACTTACAGCTTATACAACAATGTATTTAGTTATTGGTCAGTCCATTGGAAAAATTTGATACATTTTTCGAAATTACAAGATCCATGAAGCACTGACGTTGCATTTACCAAAAATTATCTATATGCATATCTTCTGTTTAAACTGCGTTACTACGATTAGCAAAGTTTCACGAAACAATACGAACATATTTAATGACAGTTTAACGATCACAACCGTATATGGTAGTTTACAATTATGATACCTGCGCCCGTATGCACCGGCAAAATGGAAACGCTATAAGATGATAAAGGTGATAACCCCAATTATTCTTTAACAATGCCCAACGTTATAAAACATTTAGTTGCTAAAGTATAACTGCGGTCGCGTCAACGCTCCATAGCGGCATATTTATCTTCTGATAAGTGTTGCTTTATACGCGAGCCTTAGAACACTTGCAGCTACTTATTTTATACAAATTCAAGTCTTAAAGCGGTATTATAGAAGGCTGGTAATCGCTGCGAATGCAGTCGTAGTGTGCAAACTACACCAACGGTACATCGACTAACATGTCTACACATAGCTACTGCGCTCGCCAGCCATTTTGTTTTGGCCAGAATTCGCTGGCTCCTGACTGGTAGAATTAAACATGTTCAATTCGACTAGCACTGGTAGCGCGAGCACTAGCGACTAGTACTGCTGTGTTGCTGCAATTTGCACGCTACGCCTGCCTTCGCAGCGAATACCAGCCTCGTGTAATACCGCCTTTACGCCCCCAATCTAAGCAACAACAAAGAAAGTAAATTCCACGCCGGGAATCGATACCTCGACGAGTGAGGTACAATTGGACCCATGATTCTCCACACCTAACTATACATGTAACAATGACGAATTACGAGCGAAAGTCTAAATCATTCTCTCAGGTTATTTTTAATTTTACAAATGAACAAGAAATTCGTAAACCGTAAAAAAAAGCAAGAGAAAATCGACTGTCAGACATACCGTATACTAATCGTTAGAAGTGTTGAGCCCCGACGGAAAAGAGCCAAGGTCAGCTCCGGACGACAGATGAATGGAAGTAGAACCAGCTGTTGTTCCGAACTCCATAAACTCGAATTTCACTAATCCGATAAAATACGCCATGAACGGATTCAAAACTATCCACCGGTTTTGACCGATTCTTGTTCGACGCGACTCTGTTGCACCATCCGCACCGCTTCGTAGCCAAAACATTGTAGCCAACCGATTGAGTTTGATCATGCACGACCGTGCGCCATTTAGCAGTACTTTCGCTAAATAAAAATGTGATAACACGAATATTTCTAAATTAAAATTCGCCAATTGGTCTTTTTTCTCCGAAACTTTGTCAAACTGCGTTTCACTTGTTAAATAAAAAATTAAAATTATTACACAGCGAACATTTTTTGATGCGTCTACTTTTACAAAAAAAAATTGTCAGCATCGGTTCATGGTTTCAGCGAACTTTGTGCTTGAAGAGTGACCTTTGCATGTCGTTCTTACTACATTGTAATACCCCGGTCGAAAATGGCCAGGTATACTCAACTCTAACGTGCTTTGGCGCGGCGCGTTTGTACATTGACTTGCTCATATATGGCCTCCCGTTACTTTCTTCATACCTGCGTTCTCCAATGCTTTACGACTCTCTCGGATGTGCTCGAGAATTTTAAAAGTGCTGACTGCGAGGGTGCGTTTGGCTTGCGGCAACGCGATCTGTATTACAGGACACCATCTCTGATCTCAAAATCCCACTGTGCCCCAATCTTATACCCAATGCAAATATATTGAGCGCGCTCAAGCAAAACAAGCACTTCAAAAGCGTTTACGCTTCGTCTGATATTCGATCAATTTTAGCGATTTTTGTCTTTGTACCGTTTGATCTTTTTGCCTTTCAAATGACATCAATTAACCAATGATTAATGGGTTAACGATTATAACCATTCCTTCAGATCATTCCTTTAGAGGGAAAGCCAAATAGGACCATAGCTAAAGGGAAATGACCCTGGAACAGCGCCGTACAGAGCCTTTTACAGATTTTCAGTTAGGGCAATTTAATTTGTATTATTATCGTGATTTGTCAACACAAGACGACATTTTGTTGCTGTACCAATATACCAATATTGATCTGCTTCACGGATGATGTTATGGCCCATGCTTTCGGTCATTCGTTGTAGATTTGTGTACAATTATCGTGTTAAAACTGCAGTAGCTAATAGAAGTTTTTGCGGTGCATGCGATATGGGCTTTGTTTTTGTAAGAGAGGGGGAGGATTGGGTATGATGTCGATTATTGCTTGAAAAAATGCACTATTTATCTGTATAGGAAATGATAAAAAATTACTATAGAATATTGCAAAATTACAATACGGATTTTATAGTAGTTTTATTAGATTCTATACAACTCAATAGTGTATTTTTGTAAGGGTGACCACGTCCGGTTCGAACGTCTCACAAAACGCCACCTCTCTGGATTCTCTATTCCCGTCAAGGCATTCCATCGCCACCGCCACCATCTCCACGAGCAGGAGCACGAGACGGAAATCTCCAAAACTCCCGAGGAATCGACTGGCAGTGCCGCGGAAGCGGTCTCGGCCGCCGCCCCCTCCTCCGCCGCCACGCCGGCCCTCGAAGCGGCCACAGCGGTGGCTGACACGCCCTCTGGTGGCGGCTCCGGTGGCATCACGATCGTAGTGCCGATCAGAAAATAGCCGGATACCGCCGCCGACATCACCACCGCCAAGGCTAATTTTTTTTTTGCCTTACGCCCCGTGTATATAACAAACAAAAAGAGACAAGTGGTAAAGGTAGAACACCCAAGTCAATAAGAAATACTGCCTTGAATTTCTCACTACTGCTGTTTAAATAGGCTTCCCAGGGATGTTGACCCCATAACTGTACACTCTACTGTATCTGGAAAAGAGTATTAAGCCTTGCATAGCTCCGCAGTGGTGAGAGAAAGAGAAAAACGTCTCAGTACCTTCACTCATCTAAACATGGAGTTTCAATGGGAGTTATTTACTGAAAGCGCCAAACAAAAATGGGATCCCATTTTTGGTTAATGTGCGCCAGGCCTTTAGGATGCCAACCAACGACGCCTGTGTTAATTTTATACGTGGTTCTAGTGTATAGCTGATTGACCAGAGTCTAAGAGCTTGGATTGTAAAAAAAAAAAAGACTCAGTCCGGTTTTGTTTTTTTCAACGTAGTGCCGAGCACGATATTGAGTGATCCTATAAACTCGGATATGTTTCTGTAGTTGTTCTAGTGGGCTAGCGATTACTTAAAAAATCAACGAAATTATAAAATTATATTTATAAATAATTTTAAAATCGTTGATTACGTCGTGTCTACCGAGTTCGCACCCGGTTAGCGTAGTGTAACTCGGTCTCGTAGTGGCCTCTGTTGTGTGGGTTGGTGGTAATAAATCTAATCTATAATACGAAAGTGTAAAAAGTTGTTTTTATAATTTCACAAAAATTGCACAAAAAGTGTGATATATTCGTTTTAAAGCAACAAAATAGGATTGGTGGTGGTGAACAAATGATTTTTGAACACTTTTCTATAAAAAAGGCTTCAATTAAAAATGTCTTCGAGACAAAAACAAAGTGTAAAAACTAAGGTGGCGCACAGCACGCCAAGAAAGAAATATCGTAACATTAAAATTTAACTGATTTTTTAGATTAATTTTATTACTGTCCGTATGCACCGACAATACATAAGTATCAGAGGGAAAAGATGGAGTTATGGAGCGCAATTATTATTTTGCCAAGCGCAACGTTAATAATATTTTTTAACCTTTTATAGTATTTGTTTACACTTTCATGGCGCGATAGCATATTTCTTGTATAGATTAACACCCACAAACTTCGTTCCCAAATACTATTACATTTTATGAAATGTTGTTAACGTTGCGCGTGGCTAAGAATAATTACGGTCATGTCAACGCTCCATAGCTCCATATTTTTTTCCTCCGATAATTATTACTAGTCTGTGCCTATGGTCATATATCTGTAAAAAATAATTTCAACAAATGCAGTCTGTTGGCTGCCAGACATCGAAAAATTAAACTAAATAATTTAATGAGGTTTGTAAATAGGTCTCGTCGTCGGCGTCAAGAGCAATTCTTTTTTCAAAGATTGCTGAATAATAATTAATCACGTAGACTTCACTAGCTAACATCATGTGTATGTACTTTATCATTAAGGAACATTATTACATTTGACGGACGAAATTATTTTAGGCGTGAGACAGGAGACCGCGCTCAAACAGATGTGAATCTCGGGGGGAAAATGAAAAACGTTACCGTGAAATCGGTTCAAGACGTCTCAGAATAAACCGTTATTTCAAGTAAATTAACGCGGCACACTTGAGCATTAAATATTTTTCATTCAATTGTCATTGCGCGCCAAATATGTTCAGCTGTTGCTCAAACAAACAATACTGAACTCAAAAAATTCGAAAGCCATCAGAAATTATTTTTTAAAATGACTTGAATCACGCAGGCCGTTCGGAAACTCAATCCAAAGAAAATGATTGAGCAATAAATCTGTCGGTAATAATTAATAAATTTTTCTAGACAAAAAAAAAAGCAATTTCACTACATATATCAAGTCATGGAAATGACAGTCTCCATATATAACGTCAGCAAATAACGCAACACGGGGGCTGGGGCTGCAACGTCACCCTATGCGAATGCTCAAAAATCATCAAAGCATCAAAAATCGAGGCCCATCTAACTCATGAATTTCCATAAACCCCACCGAATTATTGTTGCTTTACCGTAGCATGCGTGGCTCGAAGTTGATTTTATATAATTCGAATCCAAGTGTTTCAATGAAAATTAAAATGCCATTATTTAATAACGGATTTGATGTAGATCAAATACGTAGGCTGATTGAAAAGTGGTGCTACTATCCAAATAACTTTCACGCAGATGGCGTCACGAGCCATTAAAAAATATTTGTGCGTGCTAAAACTTGTTGGCTATAATGTAGGCGACTTAAATTGTTTGAAGAAACCGTCATTTTTTTATATTAAAAAAACTCCGGTTCAGGAACAAAATAAAAAGAGTGGTTTGTATAACATGTGGAAAAGAGTTTGTTTCACTAGGTTTAATTTTTCGAACGTAAAAAAAGAACGGCACAACCAAATAACTTATTTTTCCCCCACACGTAAAAATCACGCGAAGAAAAATCTGGTTTCGTAGTGCCATCTATTCCGATAAGTTACTGAGGTATTTCCACCACTTATCAATCATCCTACATAGTGTCGCACAATTTTTTGATCACAGGGTTCAATTCTCAGTACCAGTTTGTTCGATTCCGGAGTACAGAGATAAGTGAAATGGTAAATTCACCCGTCACAACAGCGGCATAATGTGTGGGGGGCCATAACTTTTAGAGTCAGGTTGATTTGTCTGCATGTATTTCCATGTTCAATTGTACAATGATTAAGTGCAATCGGCCAACATTTGCATACCATTAGCTAGACGCCATTAAACTACACGATTCTAATACCAACTTTGCATTGGTAACAAAGTTTTTCTCAAACCAATTAAACAGAATAAACTAGTAGTGTAACAAATCGTAATAAAAAGTTGAATTTTGTGATAACTATGGTGGCATTTTTTCATTTTTTTTAATGCAACAGTTGATGACGCACTGCTCAAATAGCTAGAACGCACACTGGCATCAGGCAGCGCGATTGCTCGGAGATGATTTTTCTTATCACGTGCTTCGAAGGGCAACGCATAGAGACTCATCAAAAAGTGGCCAAGCCGTTCCACTAAAGTGTTCGATTAAAGGACATCCATCTCCGCGAACGCATTCAAACACGGCAAAAAATAATTCCAATTACAAAAAATAATTGAAAACTAAATTGAAAAAAAAAAGATTTCCTAAAGAGAGCGCCAGCCAATTTGAAAAAGATCATTCTAATTTAATAATAAAACCCTCGTTGTATAAACACTGTAAAAAATATAAGACAAAGGTTGGACAAAATGTGTGTACCAAATGGAGCCGTTTCCATTATTTTGTCCAACCCCTGTAGTTCGTGATTCCGAGACTAGGTTCCTTGTCAGCGTATTCTTAAGGAGGCCGCGCGACAACCAAGACGAACGTAACCCCAACGATCCATTCTCGAGGATAGGGGGGCGATGATGATGTTTGATGACGATGATGATTCCACTCCTAGATCACCTTCTCGCAATTCTCCTGTTGCCCGGCGCGTTGTTGACTCCGTTGGTGTGATTGGCGGCGGAAGGAGCGGATCGTACGACGGCCACGGCGGGGACGGATGGCACGCTCGGTACGTTGCGGTTGTTTCGTTGCTGAAACTGCGTCGTGCTGGCACCGTTGCCACCTTAGAAAGAACCAAAACGATGGTATGAATTATAACTACAATGTTTACCCGGCAATCAGTTTCGGAGGTGTCAATGGTGGTAGTCGAATCACCAGTCAAGGACGAAGATGTCCTATTTTTTCACTACTTTTATTTACGACCCAACCAGGGAGCAACCTGAAAATTTTGACCGTACGTAGGTAGGGATCTTTTTAAGTGTACCAGACAACGTGCAGGCACGGGTACCACGGCTTTACTTTCATTTTGCGCCTTGCCAAATTAAAAAGAAACATTATTTTAAAAAAACCGGAAGGTTTTGTCCTTTTCACGTTTTGTAAGGAACTGAAATTAGTTTTTTTATTCACCCAACACTGCTAAAAAACCTACTTTTTCAGAAGGAACAGGAAGTTTCTTTTGAAAAAGAACTTGCAAGACTCTGCTAAAAAATCTACAATGTTTGCATCATCCTAACAAATGTTTAAAAAAAAACAACGATTAAATATTTATGGTAGTGACATGAACGACGATACAAAAATATTATTTGAGCAAACTATTGATTGATTTTATCGTATTTATAGTCTAGAAAAACTCATCGTCGTTTGCAAGTTGGTAACGTCACGAGTCGACATTCTCGAGTGTTGACGGGCATGCCTGCAATCATTAGTCTATTTTATTTCTCCAAACAAATGTTGCCCAGTTACCTTCTGACGGTCGCCTATCTGGGTTATTTTGACTAGTTGCGGGCAGAGCAGACATCGGACCAGCTGGTGCTTGATTAGTTGGCGATACGCTTCGGGTCTCAACCACCTAATGAAAAATTATAATTAAAAACAACTACGTGTATTAATATCTCATACGATATTCGTGTATTAACAGCGTTGACAAAATTTAAATATCGTGCATTTCAAATTTTTTATATCACTGTCGTGGGTCATTACTGTAACGAAGAACGTTACAGGAGATTCTGCGACCCTGTGAGGGACACATTTTTCACCAGTATCCCAGGTCGATCGAATAAACTAGAATCCGAGCCGGGGAATCGAACATGGAAAAGCCGCACCAAAGGCAGGGGCGATCCACCGTCCGTCCTACGACAAATGAACAATACGTCGAAGTGATTACCATTTTTCCTGGCTGTTGAGATTGGAGGAGGTACTCGGCGTTCGGTTCACTCATGAATGGATTTTCGGCGAACACGAGACAGAACCTATTAAAAAAATAAAATGAAAAGAAGACCAAATTATTACTCGATCTGCTAGTTTAGTCACCTGATCTCATATCGCTGAGCCATTCATGTGTTGTCACTTACTCGCTGATCTTGAGAATATCGCCACCTTTGCCCATGTACAGCGTCAGGCATCCCTTCCATAGAGACGTGTATCTGTAATTGAAGAACATAATCCACAATATCAATAATTTAATCATTAGCATGGAATCCTAAGGAAGCAGACACGTTATCGCATCTGGTTGAAACTGTGAGAACGCCGCTTGGTTGAGAACAACTTGTATTCGTACCCTTTCGTAATTTTACAGATATCGCCGCTCTGTAGAAGTTGGCCGGGTTCATCCCACATGGACACGTTCATGGAGCCGGATTTGTCGGCCACTTTGCAGGTCCTCACTTCGTGCCCATCTTTCGTCTTGTTTGGTCGACCTAGGTTTGTAATAGGTAGGAACAGGTTGGTATTGCATGTGGGACAACAAAATGCATAGAAGACGAAAGCACTCTAGCACTCAAGATCCAAACTCCTTATTTTTTTAGCATCGGCACAAGAAATGCGATCATTTTCATTTTTTTTTTAAATCACTGTAGTGCTAATCACTACAGGATTTTAGATCAAAATTTTAGATTAAAATCTACCTGGGATTACTACCCCTCGTGTCACTATGGCATGTGAGGGGCAGGGAAGGGGAATGGCAGCTGGTATAGCCAGGCTGCAGGATCCACCCACCCCTATGCTCCGACTCTCTAATGGAATAGGATGTTGTTTGTTTGTTTGCTTGTTTTATTGATGAAAGAAACATATAAAATACAATTCCTCCACCATCACTCCAAAAATATGGAGGAATTCAGCCAC
>JAUJYS010000957.1:0-19479 GCA_033995665.1 Melogona broelemanni | reverse complement strand
TTCTTGATGGCCTGCAGACTGGATCCACCTCGTTCCTTCAGAGCGCCGATGGCCGCCACCACCATCTCAGCCACTTTGGGGTGAGTCGGAGCAGTCTTGGGCTTCTTGGTGGCTGCCGCCTTGGCCTTCTTGGGGGTGGCGCTGCTGGCCTTAGGAGTGGACACCGTCGTCGGGGTAGAAGCTGTATCTGCCATCTTAAAATTAAATTAAAATAATTTAAAACTCCGGGAATCGTTGGACAAAATTGAACTGGTAACGCACGCGTCAGTCAGAATAATAATGCAGCGCGGCCATCACTTGCCTCTTATACAAGTGAAATGCGGACCTCGCAGTGAGCGCTGCTGTGACGCGCGTTCGGTTAAACTTTGGCTCACGCGATCAGATGATTTTTCAAATCTTTCACGTCATTTTGTGTTTCTTTCGTACATGCGATTATTTTTAACTATTTAATGGAAGAATATTTTTGAAAAAATTGTTTTGATACCAAATCTGGAAGCCCTGTTCTAACCACTCAATAATACGAAAAGCATTTTTCCTAATTCTTACCGCTCGATATTCGTAAGCGAATTCTAAAACACACCGTTGTTTCATTAAATTTGATTTTCAAATTGTTTAAAATTAATTAATTAACCTGGAATTTAGAGTGATTTGTTCTTAAAGTTACCGTGCCACACTTAGAGTTTCACGTAAAACTCAAATTTTGTCAAATATTTATGTGAATCTTGGTTATAAAATAAACTAAAGTCGCTGAGTCAGAACACCCATGTTAGTGTCATGCGCCATCCACTTGCTAGGAAATATTTCCCAAATGTAATTTGCAAGTATTTATTTAAATTAAATTATTTCCTTATGAACGTCGAAATTATCATTTTATTTATTATCCATTTATCTTAAAATAGAAATTCAAATTTACATTTTCTATCATGGGTTTACATAGTACTTCTGTGCAACAAACATTCTTAAAAATCGTTTTTCGAAAACAAAATTCCTGCTACGTTTGTAAAGTACATGTGTACTTTAAGTATCAATTTACCTCCTAAATCATCATTAATTTTAGCCATTCATAATATACTAGAAAAATTGCCCGGCTCCGCCTGGGCTAAGGGGGAGGGGGGTGTTTGGGATGGTGTGAAAATGTAGACTTTCGTCCCGGTTACGCCCGGGATCCCGGTCTTGGTAAAATATAACGTTAGGAATTCTTATATGCACAAAGTCACGGATTGCAGGATTCCCAAAGCCCGTTTTTTCCCCGTTTTTTAAAACATATCCTGTCATATCACACCACCCAAAAATATCTCGGAATAATCTGCACAAAGTCACGGCCCGTTTCCCCCGTTTCCCGTGATACTATTGACTATTTTTCAGTTGCGAAAATATATCGTGTATTTCCCTAATCTGATGGGAAGGATGATTGTGAAATGCCACCGCCTACCAAAAAAAGATTTTGATTCAAAGTTACGCGGTGGCGTTCTACAGTCAGGAAATACCAACCCAATGCTAATCTGATGAAAAGGATGATTGTTCCAACGCCGCCGCCTACCAAAAAAGTTGTCAGTACACACTAATCCATTGCTGAAGGTAATTGGAATGTACCTCTTCTGGTTTTCAAAAGATCCCCGCTCCGAGCGAGCCGTGGTGTAAGAGGGGGCGGCCTTTGTTTTAAGAAGTAGTGAATTAGCTTCCCTTTACCTCTGCGTAATGCACATTATGTGTATGGCCACTTGATTAGGCGGACATGGTAGGTAAACACAGGGGAACTGCAAATCCTGAGTACGCACGACGTATGTATACATCTTCTTTTATAGAGTAGTGTAGATTAAATATGCAATAATACCCACACTTTTTGGTAAGGGAAAATGTTTGGAATTTGTAATTTTGTTCTAAATATAAATATCATAGGAAATTTTGATTTTGGTCAAGAAAAATTTCTATTTTTATTATGGAAAGTCGAGGAAAATTACCGTTATTTGTCTTGAAAAACCGAGGAATATTTTCATTTTTTGTCAGGGAAAGTCAGAGAAACTGATTTAAAGTTTCTGTTCGACTCATGATATGCAATATATTTAGTTACAATATACTTTTTCCTGCTACCATTGCTAATGCATTTAACGGTTCGTTTGAAGATGATACAAGAGAATATTGGAGTTCAAAGTGACTCTGTTTTTTTCCTACTTTGCCACCAACTCCAACTCACCATTCTGAAAGAGTGTCTCGTCATCCCACTGTGGATTGATTTGCGCCAGTCTTCCCACTAGCCGGTTATGTTCCCGCAGAAAAATGGTGTGAATGCTGGCAAGTCCTGGCTGTTCGCTCGGCCTGTTGTCCCCTGTAAATGAGATGATGTGTCAAATTGAGATGATGTGTCAACGCAAGATTGTTGAAGGACGAATAGAAAATTCGTCTTACAACTGGGCGAAACACGAAATCCCGTAACCCAACATTTTAAGTGCTCAAATCGAAAAAAATTAAAATGGCATTGGAAACAATAATTTATTTAAATAATTTTCTTTTTATATCCTACCTGTAATCATAAATGATTTTCGTCACATTTCGTATCATTATTTCGCTGCGCCTTTTCATAATTAAAAGCTGCTTCATTCGCAACTAAACCTACATTTTTTTTTTGACAAAAAATATTTTAATTTTTTTTGTAAATACTAAATCATTCACAAATTCTGTAAAAAAAAATCATATTTTTTTATCAAAAGTTGTAACTAGTACATTTTTTAGCGTTATTTCAATTTCGTATTTTTGCAGTTTCGGAAAGAATAATTCTTGGTTTAATAGGCATAAACTGCCCATCAAGTAAACATTACGTTCCATGTGGTGCGATTTGTATGCCTACCAGCCTTGAAGCAGATTCCTGAAGTGGCTCTGCATTCCTTGATCTTCACCGTTTCGGGCAACAGCTCCTTGGCTGGCGCTCGCTGCCGCGTGGAATTGAGTCGACCGCCAGCAAAAGTTCTCAGATCCCGCGACACGCAAACCTCGGAACCGTAGACGGACGAGGCGTCCACAAATGCCGTTGCCTGATTGATCTGCTGCCGGGGTCCTGCCACGACAATATACGACAATTTAGTGTTTTGGTGGGGATCAATTCGGAATTATAGATTCGGAATGGGGCTATTTCTGCGCTGAAGAACTAAAGAATTACCAATTTCTAATATTTATGGAAACGTCCACTTCCCGAACGGGAACGCCCACTTTTACAAACATTTTTCAAACTCGTGAGTCCATTCATTTAGATTTTGATTATCCATTTTTTTTTTTTTTAATTCTGTGACCCTCTAACTGCTTCGAAAGAACATTTATGGAAGGAGTCATTTTCACCATTAACGGGTGGAGTACCTCAATGAACAATTTTGTTTTGTTGCATTTTTTTTCGGGCACTGGATTCCCCCATTTTGGAATATCCACTGTTATGTGGACAAGAGATTACATTAAATATTTAAAAATACTTAAATTAAAGTACGCCAGGATTCAATAATTGGACGAGAAAGTCGGTAATAAATAATTTCACTTAGGGGTTGCTTCCTTTAGGAAAAGGTAGTTATGACTGTAATACAAATTTTAATGTTGTTTCGAACAAGTTTTGAACAAGTTATTTAAAATTAAAAGTTCACTACCAGGATGCAAACTAACAACATTATGACGACTTTATAGGATAAAGCCAGGCTAGTGGAAATTGAAATTTTGATTTTGTTGTGAAATTCTCACCCATTGTCAGTTGACCGGGAAGCGAGCGAACCAAGGCCAGGCATCGAGGCGAGTTGTCGGTTGTGTTGACTGGTGGGAAGAAGGGATCGTTGATGGGCACGGGGATCGGGAAGCACTCTGGGTGGACAGTGTTGGCCGAGTCGCAGCCGCGGCAGTCCAGCAGTGCTCCTTGGAAGCCTAAATTGAACGAGAAGCAAATTGAGGTTCCAAGAAATTTTTTTGTTATTAAAAAAACAACTATGTGGGTCTTTCAGAATTACATCTTAAGAGATAGTTCATTCCTAAAAATGTATTTGTCCTCAATTGGCTAACGCGCCTAACAAGACCTACCCGTATGAATGGGCGTGAAGGTGATGTCGTGGTCCAAGATCTGTGCGAACTGCATCACCATCAGGGTGTAGCGGACATGGGGCTCGCTGATGTCCGGGTGAGCAGTGGTGCTAACCAGTCTGGGCGACGGCAGGGAGGAGCCGCTGACGGCCTTCTGACGAGGAGTGCTGAGTCCTACCACGAGATGGAACGAACGAGTGTGATTAGTAAAACGGTCTTGTACTTTGTAAACAAGTTTTGTACAATTTTATTTTCAAGTATCGGGAAATACTGGGTATTGTCAAAGTGTTCTCCCCGTTTACGAACAAGAAATGAACCCATTTAAAAATACAAGTTATTAAAAATTTAAGGTATAATGTTTTTTTTTTAATTCATGATGTTTTTTAAGTTCCTGCGCTCGGTCATCAGTTAACCCTAAAAACAATCTGTACCTTTGAAAAGTTACTAAAGAAGACCAGTGTTGGGTTCGTTCCTTTTGTAAAGGAACCCGTTGCGGTTCCCGTTACTCCCATGAAAAAAGGAATCCTTTCCCGTTCCTGTTCCTATGTACCTGGCCGTTCCTACCGACTGGTGTAATGGTTACAAAAAAAATTACGTTCATAATGACTCCAAATGGACATTTGCGGGAAATATTCTGGACATATGCCGATTTACGAACACAATTAAAAATGTTTAGCAATTTTTGATAAATGCTGTAAAATTGTTTCGCTCTCGACACCCTTTGGAAAATTATACTTTGGTTATTGGAAAGTTATGGCATGGTTATGATACTCCGAAATCCAGTTCCTAAAAAAGGAACTAAACCGTTCCTAACTTTCCTTCGTAGGAACAGGAAGCTAGGTGCTCCTAAGTTCCTAAAAATGGAAACAGATCCTAGGAACGGAACTTTTCCGTTCCGTTCCTACCCAGCACTGGAGAAGATACGGTAGATAAAATTTTTATTAATTTCTGTTTCTATGCCGGTTATTTTCTCGGACCATGTTATTTTGTTATTCAATTGCTTATGCAGAATCGTTTTGCCCCTTGCTTGAAATATGAAGGCAATCACTGCTATCTCCGTTCGTTTGGCGCGCTGGTGCACCGGTGTCTGGCTTTGGGATTACGTTCTTAAAATCATTCTTGAATATTCTACATTTTTTAAATCCCGCCATGGCGTTTACTTTACGTTTCCAAGCGCAAGTTCTCCTTTTTATAAAAGTGGTTTGACACATGCATGAATGCAGCATTGCAATATTTTTTTTTTGGCTATCCGTCTTCCTATCCTGGCCAGCCAAATCGCATAGTTACCGTCGTCGTATTGGGGCGGTCCTATGCGATTGAACACAGTGAACGTCTTTCCCCTGTTGGGTTTGTCCAGGTTGTTGCACCAGCCGGTGAACGTTCGAAACCGCGAGGTGTGATCGCAGGGCAGCGTCTGTTCGTCGCAGTCGAACACTTGAGGCAGTTCCACGAATTCGGACACGTCGATATTGGGCAGCACCATCATCAGCTCTTGCATGCGGACGGCGGCGCCTGACTTGCTGCTCTCCATGTCTTTCAGTTGCCTGCGTGCGTTTGTCATTTTTAATACAAGTAAAACATTCGCCGAAAAAAATGTAAACAATTGTTAAAAATGGTTAAAAAATTTATATCGTTTTAAAAATTGTTAAAAAAAATCGATAAAAAATTGAATTTGTTTTGAAATTCGTTTTAAATCGTTAAAAAGGCTTAGTCGGGTCCCGTTTCGTTTAGAATGAAAGTCCAACACTTTTCAACGTGTTCAAAAAATTGCCAATCACCGAATTTCATAACATTAGGGCAACATTTATATGTATTTTGTAAGTTTAGAATCGTTAATTATTCTTAAATTAATTTTTTTTTGTATTTGTTTGTACCCTTGTTAAGCATTTGAACTGGAATTATTGACAACGTGAAGTAACACTAAGATATTGTTATCAAAAGTTACGGCCACAACGGGCAGACTATGATATATAAATTAAAAAATGATCAATTCTCGCTATACCGAGTATAATCGGGTGCTTTTCTTAAAACTAACAAAAAATTGTTTAAAGAATATTTTTTTCTAATTTATTTGTATCATGTGTAGCGAACTACCAAAAGATAATTTAAATGGACTTACTCTTGAATGAAGCTGCTCACAAATCGCTGGGTGGCGTACTGAAGTATTAGCGAACTGTTTGCAATCTGAATTGCCTGTCGTTTCGGGCGCAGTAGTCCAGAGCTTGCACCAGGTGGCGTTTTGTCGTCCACAATTCCGAAATCTATACCGTGTCAAATGTATTGAGGAAATTATTAAAACCGCTTGCACAAACATATATGAACTGCTGTAGACAGATCTTGAGGTTGTTAGACAAACTTGTGCTTTCAACCGAAATACAATTAATTTAATTATTCTTATTTCTTAGAAACCTTTCTTGGTGGTTAACATTTATAATTTTCTGTAAACACATTGGGAAAATATTTTACTTATTTCCTTTTCTTCCCTCTCAGAGTTAAATTCAGGAAAGATAAATTCAGGAATTGAACATTATTTCTGCATTTTGTTGAATTCCAACCCTGTTGTGTAAGTTAAATTTCAACCTGAGTTGAAATTATATCATTCGGGACTTACACTTTAGCAACAAAATGAAAGAACGTGAATATTTTCTGGAAAAAAGTATGCGGATTGGGGAGAGAGGGAAAGGTGACATGTCTTCTTCGTTTTCCCATGATATGACCACCTAATGCAATTAAGAATGCATGCGTTAGTTGCTTTCAAACCAGATTGCTAACAAGAAATCAAGCAGCTTACTTTGTGGTGAATTGATTGACCGGAGTTTTTGGTTGTCATCGCCACATACGAGCGTAGTTAGCCATGATTGCCATTAGCCATTGAAGACTACGTTTTTCAGCAGGTCGCCTCAGGTCACAACCGCAGAAAAACGCGCGAAAAGGCGTCTTTATTCGTACCTTAATGTTAACGTATAGGACTCGCGAACTCTAGAACTTCTCCACACTCTCCTTTGTAATTAAAGCAATCAAGCAGCGCCACCTACTTTCACTAAACATGCGAAACTCGTCCAGCCGTAGTTCGCCGACCTGTCGCTTGCCGCGTTCGACCGATTCCTGCAGGATTCCGTTCGGGATCATGAAGTTGGTGGAAGCTTTTCGTGGGGTGGACAAAAAAAAAAGTCAAATCGCTTTTTTTGTTTCAGTCTTCCAAATTAGAGGTCGGTGGCCTGGAGAGAATTTCTTTTCAAGAGCACTTTCTACTAAGCACCGATTCGGTGAAAGGTATGATTAAAAAAAATCTAACTCTACCTGTTCGCCACTTTTTCAAGTTAATGGACGCGAAGGCGTTTCCATGGCACTCCATAAACGCGTTCCTGTCAACAGAATAGATGGTGATCAACATTCGTTTTGATTGGTGGTCGCCGTTAACGGCTTCTGCGCAGTGGGATAAACCACGTGAAACTCTACAGGTATAACTTTGTAAAGTATAGCTTTTCAAGGCATTAACTTTTACACAATTTCTTTAGACAACTCGCTTCAACGCAATCATGCGCTAACCGAGCCAAATAACTAATAAATCACGCATCCCATTTGTCCAGGTACTTGTGCTTGAATAGTTTACTCCTTTGAAATAGTTTACTCCTTTTTCAAATATTTTATCAAATAAATAAAGTGAAAGTAATAAAATAAATATTCCCCTTCACAACTCATAAGGCCATTTAGGCTATCGAAATTTATTATTAAACAAAACGTTTTGACAACTCATTTAAATCTTATATTTAGATTTGAATCCGGTCATTACCACGCCGAGGCATTATGGTAATATGTGTGATCGTGGCTTTCGAATAATCGGGATCGAATAAGGAAAGCCCGAGCCAAGAATCGAACCCGAAATCGCCGCACACATGGCGGAAGCTCTACCACCGAGCTACGACGACAGTCCGACTAACTCTCCAGAATGCTCCGAAGAAAAAATATTTTTAATTGAAATTGATTAAAATTGGATTTGAAATACATTTCTAACCGCAGAATATGACCAAATATGTGAAATTATTTTGCTCACAGAAACGGATCCGCCTGGAACATGACCTTTGGTTGGACCTGATAGATACCATCCGAATTATCACAGATGACCCGGGCGAATGTGACTTGTCGAAGCTCGGCGAGTTGTTCTGAAAGATCGTATGATGAAACAGTTAATTAAAAAGGTTTTATAAGATCCAAAACATTAGGAGCAATATTGGAATAATTATCATTCATAAGTTCGAATTCTTTGAAAACGTGTAATCTTATATTTCAATAATTTTTTATTTTTCAAACACACTGTTAAACATTGAAAGACTAACACACACACAAGTTGAACATTTCGGACAACAATCGATAACGCCTTCAACATTTTGAGTTACCACGAAGCACTTTGGAAAGCAATTTAATATCCTCCAACAGTGAAAGTCTCGAAACAGCAGATAAATTGTGCAGTTGTCTCGTAATTTCCGTTAAAAAAAATTATCGACTTTTATCGTAACTTAATCGACTTTTTTCGTAACTAGATCGATTTTTTTCTTAACTTGATCGACTTTTACGTCATAGTGGGCGTAAGAGTACGGCGGCGCCGCTGGCACAATTCCAAGATTTCAGCAACAGTAAAGAGGATCCTAGATGCTATTGACACGCACTGCTTTTTGCGAGTTTTTTCCCCAAGGAAATGTTATTTCACTGACATTTACAATATGGTCTAAAAAATGGTGTCGCATTTCATATAAATATCATATCTTCGCGAAGTGTTGAACGATCCGATTTCTACAAATTTGTTAAAAATGGATCCCACCTTCGGATGAGCAGTTAGATGATTATTGCGTTAAGGAACCAGTTCCTAGGAACGGAACTTGTCCGCTCCGTTCCTACTCAACGCAACACTGGTTATTTTTAAACAATAGTTTCTCACCTTTGCTGAAGGACGAGGGGGGCAGGTCGTTCTCGTACCAGTAACGATCTCCGCGCCTCAGGTGGTAGAACTGTCGAGCAAGCAGGCAGCCGAAGGTGGGACCCACAATGGCCCCCTTGCTGGGAACTTCTGACAGGCCGCCAGTAAGCAATTCAATGTCCGATACTTTTCTGGGAACAAACAAAGAATGTTAGGGAATTGCGGTTGAGACCAGATAGCCAGACGTTACGTTTTTGAATGGAAATTGGGCTTCAAGTGCGTATTTTACGAATTTTACGTATTTTACGAATTTTTACGAAAATTTTACAGTTTTCATAAATTTGATATTATGGTATTGTAATCAATGGTAATGGTATTGTATCAAATGGTAATTTGATCTTATTATTTGAAACAATTATGTCTAAAATATACCGTCTAAAATCCCTTACTTTAGCATTTGAATTTAATTTTTTCAAATTTAATTTTTTTACGTTCGTATCTAGTGTATTTCGATGACTAGTAATTATCTCTGAATGACGGCAAGTCTGTTTTGATGCAACTTGATTTAAGAGTTTTCTTAAATTTGTTATTCTTGAATTTGAAATTAAACGGGGTAAAATCCACATTTGAGCATTTAATTTCATCATTTCATATTTATATTCTTTTCTAGGGCACCAAAAAAGGGAAATTTCTAGGGCACAGTTGTCAATCTTGATGCAAGATTAAAAAAAGGTTATACCCATCGATTGTCAACGATCATTTGGTATTATTGCTAGCAGTGAGCATTCAATTTATTGGAGTTCGTTGAAAATTATTTCAAACACATATAACGCATGAATTCAAATAATTAATATTGTTTCAATTTTCTTAACAGTTTCTTACAGGTGAAAATGTTTATAGCAATTATTCCTATTTTGGCCATGTTTGAAATCAAGGTTTGTCAAATATAATCAAAAAAAAAACCCGAGATAGTTTTAGAAAAAAAAAATAATGCGAGATAATCCCAAAATTGGATGCACAACTGACTTGTAGACGCGCTGCAGCCGTGCGATTGTTTCTTGGCCCATGACGTCACTGAGGTCTTCAAAGGTGTGGGCGGCAGGCAGACCGCAGAACTCGCGCCAACGAGTGTAGCCCGGCAAACCTTAAAAAAATAAAATGCGGAATTTCAATTACCGGTATCTGTATTGGTGTAACTGGTTTGCAGCAATGACAACCAGGGTTCGATTTGCGAGGGGGGGTCAGGAGGGTTTATCTCCCATTTTCAGTAGCCCGACTCCCCCGCCAACCTCTAGCTTTTGATGGCGACCCCCCTCCCGGTCTGAACCTACCCCCAAATGACTCCGCCGACCCCCCCCCCCCTTTTTTGGCAAATCGGACCCTGATGGCAACAATGACAAGATGTCACTCAACGGCATTATTAATGCATTCGAATTCCTGACCGGTTTCCGGAATAAATTTGAACTCTTGACCCAAGCTCGCGTTTCAATAAAAAGTGCTTAATCATTTCCGTGTGTACGTCAGTGTTTGGTAGGAACGGAACCGTTTTTTATTTTCAGTTTTTGAGGAACGGAGGAACGCTTAGGTTCCTTTTTATTTTTGAGGAACGGGAGCTGGTTCCTTTTTTCATCGGAGGAACGGGAACTGCTTCCTTTTCAAAAGGAACGAATCCGAATAGGTTGGGCGGCTATCCAATAGCATTAAACAAAATTTCCTTGTTATCAGTCTATCAGCACATAATCCGAGAGAACAGATATCTGGTTCGGGAATCCACTCAAAAGTCAAAAGATTTCCCCAGAGATTTACCAAAGTCAATAAAATCGCGGAGGCTGCCATCTTGTATTATGGCGTGTGTGACGAAAGGGAAAACGCGATACGTTAGCGCCGGTCCTAGCACACTGCAGGAGGCAGTACTTCCGTTGGAAGTTCTACGTCACTTCCGTCGATTCAGGTTTTGTGGTTTGTTGACCATTGAAGCAATTTTATAAACCCATACACGTCAAAAGTATATCCTCGCCTTTGAACTTGCCAATGAACCTTACCGTGGTCGCGGCCCTGCTGCAACACGTGCGCCACCAAATCGAGTCCGACGCGCGACGTGTTACTCAGCCACCTGGCGGTCAACTCGAGCGCCACAAACTCGTCGCCGGACTGGGCGCGTTGATTGAGCAGGCCGATAAGCAGCTGATCGAATCGGCGATGGTCGTACAGGTCGCCCGGGCTGAAGTGGGTGGCGCTGGCCTGACGCGAACCCACCCGCGTGTTGGTGGCGTCGTACAGGTCGTAGGTGGACGGTTGCAGCGAGTGCAGGAAACGCATGGCCCCCGTAGCCACCGCGTTGGCCAGCCCCGGATTCACGTTGATGTCGTAACCAGTGTAGTGGTTGCTGGACTTCAACTGGAGGCCGTAGCGTTCCACTAACGCCTCGCCCAATACCATGGGTAAGAACTCGTTGTAGGTGATGTGCTGAATCTGTTTTTGATCGGATTAAAGGTATTGTAGTTAATTGAGTGTTGGATAGCAACTGAAGGATAAAGTTCCGTTACTAGGAACGAGTTCCTTTTCTGAGGAACTTTGGAACACTTAGATTCCTTTTCCTAGGGCTAGGGAGAGTTGAGGTGATGGTGATTTGCTGAATCTGTTTTTATCGGATTAATGCTATTGTTATTAATGGAGTGTTGGATAGTAACGGAAGGGAAAAGTTTCGTTACTAAGAACTGGTTCCTTTGTGAGCAACGTTTAGGTTCCTTTTCCTAGGAACACTTAGGTTTCTTTCCCTAGGACCGCTTAGGTTCCTTTCCGGAATTGTATTTTAGGAAGGAATGCTTGGAACGGTCACGTTTCTTTATTTTACTAAGTGTGACAAATGAGTATGATCATCTGTAACGCGATGAGAATACAGAAAACAAATAGGCACCTCTGCAGAAACTATCCTTCGAGCCTCCTGGAAGATGGTCTCGTCCGTCCAATGGGAGTTGATCTCGTTGAGTTGTTTGGCCAATCGGTTGTGCTCTCGCACCCAGATGGTCTGCAGAATGGCCACGCCAGCGTTCTCGTTGACACGGTAGTCACCTGTCAAATTGTGGAAGAGATTACCATCGGGGTAGTCGAGTTTTATCTGCTTGATTAATGCCGATCTTGCCAACGAGGCATTGGAACATAAGACTATTTTATACACATGTAATTCCGTTGCTCATCAGCATGAAATGCTTTTAAAATATTCCACGCAAGCTTGACATTGTATGACATTGTAAATAGAAAATTTAATTAATGATTGAATCATACGAATACTTAATGTAAATTTCTATTGTTAAGTCACTATGGCGCTTAAATTCAAATTTAATATTCGCCATACGTAAATAATTCAGAAATTAACTACCGTATTCGATTTGATTAAAATTTTCCGATCTGAAATCAATTATAAATAATTAATTTTCACTCCAACCAAGATTCGATCCACGTGGTTTACAATAACGGGCAGATCTAACTAGAATATTAATTTGAAATTAATTTCATCCAGACAGGGATTCAAACACAGAATTTTTTCCCTGACGAAATTGTTCATTTATATCGGCCCCATGAACTTCTATGGGCAATCTGGGTCACCAATGGGCCCCAAGTCAGGAATTCTCAAATCAGACTAAATCGAAGGTAGCGCGAAAAAGTCGACTGCATACATTTTCAATATTTTACGAGTATTAGGTTGTTGGTTTTGTAAAATCCGCATGTCTACGGGTAAAACGTTTACCAGCCTTGAAGCACTTGTAATGGACACTGTTCCTGCAGTCTCTGACGTTGTTGTCGGGCGGCAGCAATCCTTTTCTTGATCCTGTCGATGCCTGCATCTTCAGTTGACCTTTAATTGAAGAATAATTCCAAATAAACCTAGCCATTACTCAATCGAGATTTTCCAAACCACCGATTCATTCAGCGATCAATGATAGTACTAGTGTTTTTAGGCAAATTGATTCTACCTAGTTTGAAGGTTCGCAGCTGTTGACATTCTTCTTCTGATGACCCGTAGATCACGGACGCGTCCAGAAAAGCTGTTACCTGATTCACCTGCTCCCGAGGGCCTAAAAAGCACAAATTTTCAGTCAAGTTAATATTAGTTTGCCGCTAGAAGTGTTGGGTTCGTTCCTTTTTGGATAATACCCCGTTCCTCTTAAGTAAAAAATAACCTGTTCCAGTTCCAGTTCCTACAGAAATTGAAAGGAACCTAGCCGTTCCAAGTTCCTTTTCAAAAGGAACCTGGAGCTTTTCCGTTCCATTTCCGTTCCTTCGATTTAAAAATAAAAGAGACGAAAATCACTTTCTGAACAATTGAAAAGATCTAAACTCAAACTAAAACTAAAACTCGTCTTTATCCCGTGAGTTTTAAATTTGAACGCTACTATTTTTTTTTAATTTTTGAAGCAAACAAAAAAATATTTGAAGTGTAATATCTAAATAAGTAAATGTTCTTTCACAGAGTAAAAGTAACAACAGGTTCAGTTCCTGAAAAAAAGGAAGAAAACAGTTCCAAGCGGTCTTGGTTCCTAGGAAATATAGGAAAATAGTCAAAGTTTCTCAGAAAAGGAACCGGCTCCTATAGGAACGGAACTTTTCCGTTCCGTTCTTACCTAGGGGGATATTTTTGGCGACTGCATGTGTACGAAACATTCGCGCAAAATTCGGTGATGCATTTAACAAAAACAAAGAGTAACGTCTAGAAGGGACAAATTAATTCTATATTCCGAAAACAATTTATCCGTGACCGCAGCGAAATTTTTTTTATTTGTAATTACTGTGACGAAGCACGCCGTCGATAAACACAAGTTGCATCCAATTGCTGGAGACAAACTTGTATTTCACACGCGAAGACAATAAACTAGCTTTTTTTTTCATCATTGCAAAAAATTAAGTACCTAAGTAATGCAATATATTTATTAGAAACTGGTAACGTCCGATAGTTGAGACAATCTTACAGAAATCTGTCAATAACGAAAGTTTTTAGAAACACGAGCTTTCAGTTGTTACGTTCAAGAAAAATGAGAAAAATTGATTAAATGTATAAATAAATTAAATCCGTGATATAATGTCCGATAATTGAACACCTATTCGTTGGTGAATAAAATGAAAAGGTTTGCCAACTTATTTGAAAATAAAAATTTCAAAACAATCATAACCAGCGGAAAGCTCGTGGTCCAGTTTTCAGTAAATATATTTAATTAGGTACTCAATTATTTTAGTTACAAATACCCTAATTACTTAAGCAACAATAATCGCCAGTAGTGAGGCTAAGTCCTGCAAATTCAACAACAAAAGCAAGCATACTCGTGCCTTGTAGCATTATCGACGGTTTTCCGATCTACAACTCTGTATACGTGCGTAATTAATTCTTTTAGCATAAATTTCTGTCAGTCATAATTTTTTTCCATTTTATTTGCTGCAATTTCTCTTAAAACATCTTATCTTACGGAGGCAGAACACAACATATAAGTTTGGTAAAAGATGAACTATAGTCGGCAATATAACTCCCTCCCCACGTCCATCTCATCCACTTCTCCAATGAAAATCCGTTTTCCTTGCTTAATAGAGCACAAGCGTTTTGCGTTTTTTCTCTGCTCAAATCGGTCATTGCAGAAGCGGTGGGAAATTCCTTGTGCGGACCATTGAGCGAACAACGCCAACGGTGAAAACGGTAGCAAACAAATGATGCCTTGTGATGGAGGGAAAATTTTATTATCTTGTTCGAATGTTGCCGAACATGTGAATTTCTCAGAATGCTTGGCTCAGCATCATTTCATCTCGGAAAAAATGATGACGGGTGAGAGGGGAGAGTGGGAGCGTTGGGAAATTCTTCCCGAGCACGCCTCAGCCAGAAATGGGGTCACTCGTCTCAATGGATATATTATTGTTATTGTGGAACATTGATCACGCCATGCACACACGCGAGTGCATGCAGGGCAATCTAATATCTCACAGAAAGGACTTTCAATTTCGCGCGCTAGTCGTGCGAATTCTGCATTAATAAATAGTAAAAAAATCCGCTTGCATTTCTATTTCGAATAAACTAGTTTTCAATGTAGGATATGGTCGTCTCCCGAAGCTGCCAAGTCAGTTTCTATTTAATTTGTGTGAGATACTATTTTCTTTTTAATTTTGAATGAATGAACAACTGAATGGACTTATTTGCTATTAATATTTCGGATCACGCTTTCAAATTGCAAAACAAGGCGTTTGAAAATCACTTCTAGATATCTCACCTACCAAATGTGTTGCAACTGCAACCATATTTGTATGGTCGACCATATTTACAACCATTATAAATGGTCAAAAAACGCTTTATTATGCGAAAGTCGCGACCGTCAGTCTTATGAAACATTTCAATCAAAATTTGAAAGAAAAAAAAAACGAAAAGAGAAACGAGTTCGGTACAGCGCCGAAAACAGCGTTGAAAAAAATATCGTATTTAAAAAAAATAAAAATGTGGAAAAAAAATTAGAAGTTTTGTTTGGAAAAATTTCTAATTTTTTTTCATTCACTTCCAAGTCAAACATGTACAACTTATCTTTGCAACACCTCTGCATCAGGCAACACTCACCCAGCGTGCACCCAGTGCGCGGTCCCATACACGAGCGGATGTAATCCTGGCAGGAGACACGCAGGCGCGCGTAGAATGGATCCTGCGGCGAGACGTCGATGGGAAAGCACTCCGGGTGCAGCTGATCGAAGTCCACGTGGCAGCAGCGCAGCCGCATACCGTCGGCGCCGGCCACCGCCCCCGTGTGCGTCGTATCCAGCAACAGCATTTGCGCCCAGGCCGGCAGCAGGGCCGTGATGGAGGCGTGCGGCCGGTCCGCCTCCGGGTGGGCCTGCACGCTGACGGAACGGGCGCTGGGCAGGTCGCTGCCGTTGGACGCCTGACGTGGCACGCTCACTCCTGCGCACGAGTCGGAAATAATGAGGGGAAAGTGCCGATTTCAGTTTAGTTGATTTTACCGATACACTGTATTCAATGTGATGGTCCACAAGGGTTCTCAAATACCCACGTGCGTACAATAAGTTTCCTTAATACTCAAACACTTTAGTGACTTATGGATTTTAGTGAAATTCGGCGGAATTTAATCACAAGTCATTCCTGAGCATCTTCCAATTTTTCTAATTCGATTCGAAAATTGCACACTCTAAAAATTCGAACGCCAACGTGAGCGCCAATGAGATCGCGGTTTAGCATTTTTTTTTTTGAATTTTTTTTTATATTTTATCATTTTTTTATATTTTGAAAACATTTTGGTAATAATTTTTTAATAATGTTGAAAAAGGTGATTAAAAGGTTTTGAAATTTGAATCAAACTAGCACACCGCAATTACTCTGGGACGATGTATGAACGACGAAATATTTTAATCAACTTAATGGTAACGTCACATTTACTTGGGAAACATGTACCGTTACCGAGTACCTATTTGCTTTCGGCAAACTATGCCTCAGGTAATGAAAGTGGAATGTGCGGAAAGAAAATGTGTGACGTCATTGTGTCCTACCGTCGGCGTAGTCTGCCGGCAGGAAGCGCAGGTACTTAATGTTGGCATTTCCCCAGCGCGGGTTCTGCACGTTGTTGCAGTAGCCGCTGTGCGCCCGGTACTTGCGCGGCTGGCAGGGGAAGTCCACCTCCAGGGGACAGGAGCTACCCAACACGGTGTCCCGGATGTTGGTCGTGGGCAGTCCGTACGCAATCTGCTCCCGGCTCAGACTCAACCTATAACCGAAGGAAATGGCAATGAGATGTGCTTGCTCAATTACTTAAGAGTATGAGACAACATTGACTTACGATGTTGGTCCCCATGCTTTTCAGATGGCTGATACCGTGGACACATTTGTCCAAAGCTATTCAACCACGCATAATTTAACATGTGTGTAATTCAAAAACATGCAATTCAACACACTGATTTACGTCGTTTTTTGGCCATTTTGCGTAGTATATTTTTATAGATAATTCTAAAATACAATGTGTACATAAAATTAAAATGTGAAAAATGTGTAAATAGCATTTTCATCAAAAAAATTCTCGTATTTTTGTATGCAAAACCCAGTGTTGGGTAAAAACGGAACGGAAAAGCTCCATTCCTAGGAACAGGTTCCATTCCTAGGAACAGGTTCCATTCTTAGGAACAGGTTCCATTCCTAGGAACAGGTTCCACTCCTAGGTACAGGTTCCATTCCTAGGTACAGGTTCCATTCCTAGGAACAGGTTCCATTCCTAGGAACAGGTTCCATTCCTAGGAACAGGTTCCATTCCTAGGAACAGGTTCTACTCCTAGGAACTGGTTCCATTCCTAGGAACTGATTCCATTCCTAGGAACTGGTTCCTTTTTTGAGAAACTTAGGAACGCACCGCTTTCGTCCGCTGTGGCCGAGAGGTAGCATTCTCGCTCACCAACCAGCGGATATGGGTGATTACTTTTCAAAGAAACAAGCCCAATACTGGTCAAATCTTTTGGTACTTTGGCTGTTTAGCCAGGTTAAAATATTTGTTCAAAGACATTCACAGGGAATTTTCTCTATGCAACGGCAGTGCCGTCTAACGTTCATATGCAGTTACCGTTTTTCCGAGGACGCGGCATGCGTTCAAGCGATAAGCGAACTTTTACGAGAGACTTACGAGTGGGCCATGATCCTGGTGGCCTCCTCGGCGACCAACGCGATCCTCGAAACGTTCTTGGCTTCAGTCTTGGTTTGAGCCGAGGCTGCAGCAAACCAGGCCGGCGTTCCCGGTATTTGACTGGCACCTACCGCAAGAAAGATAAGATATTATTAATATTAAGCCATATTTCAAGGAACATAAAAGAATCCGTTCCACAGTAATGACATCAACAATTAGAAACGGTCAGCTACACGAGGCCGTAAAAATAGCAAAGGTTGCGACAGTAACAATAAAGTCATTACAATGTTCTCATTAGTAATCGTTCTAATTGTTTGGTGACGCTACAAAGATAAAATATTAATAGTTATAAAAAAAGATGGCAAGTCCAGGCGGCTAAACAACCGCCTACCGTGCAGCGATCCCGGGTTCGATACCCGGCTCGGGTTGCCGTTTATTCGATCATAGGGTAGAGTTTAGAGTGATACAGAATCTCCTGTTGTGATATTCACCAGATCATTGATTGTAAAAAAAAGTTTAGATAATTTTAACCTTCAAATTCCCCAAAATATATAGCCAACGACGTACTTGCACGGCCCCACGACGTATCATACGTTGCGGCCGTACCTCCGATTGAGCCTATTTATTTTTTCCATTGTTTATTATTTTTTTAACATTCATAATTCTCTTACTCGCTGCGTTTAAAGACGATTTTCGCTGGCTCTCATTCCTTCTTTGCGTCTTTGGCACAGTGAATCACACTGAAGAAAAAAAACACCCCACCCCCCCAGTGGCGTGTGTAACCCATAAAGTAACATGGAACAGTTTGGTTAACTCGCACTCGCCAGGTAATTAAAGATTCTTGAATCCATTCCACGGATCTCAGTAGGAAATGGGCAGTCCCTACTGTGTGGCCTTTCACCAAAAATTATTGCTATTAACTTGGCATTGAGCAACTATAGAAAGCCTCATTTTCGAATCAACAATGATTTGACCCATCTTTTCTGCACTTGTGTTAGCAGAAAAAAAATAGTAGCACACATTTATTTTCTAGTTGTTAGCGGATTGCGCTCATGTTGGACTAGTGACCAACTTTTTCGCTGAACAAACTTTCTCAGAATGAGTTCTCTGGCCAGCGTAACAGTTTCGAAGAAAGTGTTTTTGAGACCAAAACCACTCATTGCTGATTAGCGACTGTATTAACAGTTAAGAATTGGCGAAGGGGTGCTGAGAACCTTGCTGAAATTGTTCAAATTATCGTACAGATTAAGCAGTTTTGCGTTCTACGAGTTTTAGGGCGAACTGGAATTGTTTCGCTGCTCATAAAGAAGAAAAAAAAAGCTAACGAAATGTAGTTGACAACGCCTAAGGGTGAAATAATGTTGGAGGGGGGCAGTACTGTCGGACTTAACCCTTTTAAGCGGTAATGACGAGACTGCTTCGTCCACGTCCACTGCATGTGTATTAACAAAGAAGGTACCAGTATGTGTTCTTTCACCTTTAATCAAAATTCTCATAGCAATTAAAACAATTTCACAAATGCGAATTGGCTTTTAACCATTGCGGTAAAGCTTAAATTTAAAACTTGCAACTAACTGGTGTGAGATTTGTATCCCGAAATAAACGTAGCGCTTAAAGGTTTAATAAAGGATAAAAATTAAGGTAAGCATTAAGGAAAAATAAGATGAAGAAAGAATAAAAATAAATGCTTATCAATGATATATTTTTCTTCAATGAGAAAGGTTTCTTATGGATAACATACTGTGTATGTTGCTGACAGCATGTATTTTTACGCCTACTTTGTATACGTTGTCGCTATTCCCATTTTTTTTTTTTTTTTTTTTAAATTCACCGTAGCGCCTAGTGCACTACAGGAATACTGCACCCTCGTGT
>JAUJYS010000956.1:0-19482 GCA_033995665.1 Melogona broelemanni | reverse complement strand
ATAGCCAGACTGCAGGATCCACCCCTGAGCTCTGGACTCCCTAATGGAAGCTCAGGGGTGACACCAGTACCGCAGCTTGTCGAATGCTCGTCGAAACGACTGCTTCTGCCGGGAATCGCACCCGGGACCACCCGCTTAGTAGTCTATGACTATAGCCACTGTACCACGGGGGCCGCACAGGGGTGTCCGCACGGGGGCCATTATCAAGTTTAGTTTCAATCTGAATGTTTAAACAATATTTTCTATCGAAAAAATTCCTAATTATGAAAGCTAAAACGCTCTTCTCATGGGATTTCTATTTAAAAATTAACTTGAAATTAAAGATTCGAAATTTTCGCGTTATCTCCCTATGGGTTGTTTGTAATTTGACCCCGCAGAAATAATCTAAACTCTAAGTTTGTTCAAGTACGATTGGACTCGATAATTGTTGGCGAAATAGAACTAAAATTGTAATTGTCCCAACACAATCATTTATTTAAAATAATGATTTTTACAGTTAATTTAATTTCTGATCTAACAAATCCGCTTCAGAATATAATTTAATTTTTACAATTGAGTGAAGGACAATTGAGTGAAGGACAATATCAACCATGATCGACTTATCAGAAAGCGAAATAAATTTTAAATTTCACCAACTTGTAATTCTCCCAACACAATCATTTACTTGGAATACTGATATTTACATTCCTGTTTTTGTCAAAACAAATCCTCTTCAGGGTATAATTTATTTCTTACAATTAAGTGAAGAAAATCAATCGTGATGATCATCAGAAAGCAAAATAAATTTAAAATTTCGCCAACTTAAATATTACGAAATAAATAAACGAAAACTTTTATTTGTAAATTTATGACATTTACAGACGAGGCTGCTTTTTCCTCCAAAAAATTATCACCCCTATTTGGATAATTCTCACTATTTTCTCCTTCCACCACCACCACGACCACCACCACCACCTCCACGACCGCCTCCGCGACTGCCACCACGACCGCCACCGCGACCGCCACCGCGACCGCCCCCACCTCCACCCTTGGATTTCTTAGAATTTTGCATCTTACTGCTGTAATTCTTTTTGGCTTTCGTTTGACGATTTTTGTAGATTTCATCTTTCGTCTTCAGCTCCCGTTTGAACTTTTTCCCAGAACGTTGGTCTGGGTCAGCGGCGTTCTTTCGAGGGTTATTGCTTCCTCCTAAACGAAAAAAAAAAAATCCCAGAAATATTAAATACACTAGCTTAATAAATTTATCGTCCCGAGGCCAACTCGTGATAAATTGATGAACATATTTTCGTGGGAAAAACTCCGTGTCAAAATAAATGGACGAGAATCTAAAATAATTTATGGCCAAAATCGTGTTTCAACTATGCCGTCCAAAAGAATTGAGTTTGGAGTTGTTGTCTGTTGGACCGCAACCAATGCCATTAAATACTGATGCAATCACGCATCAAATGTTAATTACAACGGTTCCGGAATTACGGCAAACGCCTTATATGGTCACACAGCTAAGCGAAGTAAAATATTATCGCTATTGCATATTATAATATCATTTTTAAGGTCGCAGAGGTGGATTCGTGGGCTTGGGCACGAAAAACAAAAAGGTAGACACTCTTACTTTTACTCGAAAAAGCGTTTCTCCCTCCTCTTCCTCTTTTCTCCTGCACCTTGTTATCCTCATCGTCGTCACCACCCTGGAAATCAATCTTGGCTTTCTTTTGCCATTGACGGTATCTTTGAGAGATCGGGAGTTAAGAAACAACATCGGGTGGAACAGCCACCGTTGACGACAAAACGCCTTGCCAATTTTTCAATTTCCTCACTCATAAGACTCCCGCGAATCGTGAATGAATGTTCTTTTTGTGTTCTTTTATTTTGCACTTCTTTATTTCAACCGATCCCGGTCCCGGGTTCGAATCCCGACGCGGGCTTTCGCTTATTGGATCCCGGGGATACTGGTGGAAATGTGCCCTTCACATATTGCTATTTCAACACGAGCTGTAGACTCTCCTGTCATAATATTCACTACAGTGACTGGGAAAAAAATTCCAATCTACTTTTCTGTTGAAAAATAGCATAAAAAAATCGACACTGAAAAAAGGATACAGATCAGATTTGTAGGTCGCCGGAATCCAGGCCCCGCTCTCGGTTTTGATCTTCTTCGATTTCTTGTCGTCGCCCCCGTTTCCGATGAACTTCTTCTTTTTGCGATCCCTAGCAAAGGTTCATTGAAAATTATAAGACAAAATCCCATACTTTTTGGCTCAAATTCAAATATACCAACATTCCCACTTGTCATGCACATGATATCAGCCATTGGCATTTAATTAAATTTAATCTAATTGATTACTATTACATACTTTATAAATATTAACTATATTTTCTTAAATAACACACCATTTTTTGGTCACTTGATTCTTGCGAAGCTGGTCGGCGTCGTCCACGGTGAAATCCAAAACCGCGCTGTTGGCCTGCTGTTCGAATGAGGGTTTCTCCAAGCCCAGTCTACATCAATAAGAAAACAAAAATTATTTGTGGGAAAACGGCAATGTGAAATCGCCCATGAAAAACCAATGAAAAAACAATGAGCAGCACAAGCAAATATGCTCAATATGCAAAGTTCAGAGTACAAAAATAAAATATAAAATCGCACCATTTGCGAAGTTCGCGAAAAATTAAAATAAAGACGATCTAATACTATTGGGTAGGATGATGACTGGGATCATGATGCCAAAAATTAGGAATAAAAATGCGACACGTTAACACAAATATGTGGCCGAGAGGTAGCGTGCTTGCTAGCAAACCAGCGGATCTTGGTTCGATTCCCGGCAAAGTCTCTGGTTTGTTCGACGAGACGCGGTACTGATGTCACTCCTGAGCTTTCATTATGGAGCCCAGAGCTTTCATTATGGAGCCCAGAGCTTAGGGGTGGATTCTGTAGCCTGGCTATACCAGCTGTCATTTTCCTGCCCCTCACATATCTTCATAGAGATACGAGGGTGCAGTAATCCTGTAGTTATTAGCACTACGGTGATAAATTGAAAAAAAAATTAAGTTTCAATAAGATTTAATCAACTCACCCCTGTTCTACGAAGTGATCCGGAGGCTTGTACGGCAAATAGAATTCGCTGTCTTTGAAGTCATCCTTCTTCTTTTGCTTCTTCGCTTTCACTTCATAGGGATTTCCGGATTTCCGTTTCTTGGGTGCCATCACGGTCGAGAAAGCCTCCTATAAAAAAATAAAAGCGAAAGCGCAAGCGTGAACACTTGAACGTAAAATATGACAATGAGCAAGATCTAGCTTAATAAAAACCATGTCTGGGCCAAGTGTCAGGAGACCTTACCTTGATGTAGTCTTCTGGGGCTTCGTTGATGCCGTCCTCCTTCACCTGCTGCGACGATTGCCGGGTCTCGTTATCGGCCTTCTTCTCGGAAAGTAGGCATCGATGCTTATGAACGGCACGCGAGTGCATTTGGCGCACCCGATTCATGATGATGACCGACTGATTCTTGGCTGTGGAACCGATCTCGAATATGGTCTGAAAACGCATACGCAACTTTGTATTAGTACCATTTTATACAGACGAGTCAATCATATTACGTACGTACCGATGGCTCAGTGGGTACGGGGACATCCTACGAAGCCGACGGTCCCGGGTTCGATTCCCGAAGCAGGCTTTCGTTTATTTGTTAGCCTGGGGTACTGGCGTCACCCATGAGCTTCCATTAGGGAGTCCAGAGCTTAGGGGTGGATCCTGCAGTCTGGCTATTCCAGCTGCATCCCTCTTCCCTTCCCTTCCCTGCCCCTCACCTATCTCCATAGAGATCCGAGGGTGCAGTAATCCTGTAGTGCACTAGGCGCTACGGTGATTTAAAAAAAATATTTAATAATAATATTGCGTTTAACGCACTCCAACTTTTGTTAGAAGTAATGAAACAATGGTTGTCTAGGGTTTTACTAACCGCTGTCGGCTTGTAAGTCTTCATGCTCTCCAGTAATCGAGCCTTTTCCTTTTCCAGGTTGTTTTCGGGAACACCTGAAACGAACGAGGTGAAAATATAACTTCTGACATGCAGCGTAAAATGTTCACATTTTTTTTCATATTAAATTTATTTTCTGTTCTGTACCTCACTTAGTGCTCCAGCATAATAGTAAGAGGCACATTTTCACCAGTACCCCGGAATCGAATACGACTCGTAGCCCAGTCGGTTATGCAACTGGCTGAGGTTCGGAAGTCCCGGGCTTGATTCCCGGCGCAGGCACTCATTAATAGCAACACGGGAGGTACAAAAAAAAATCGGCAATAAACAATAATAAACGAGAGCCAGATCCAGGCGGTTAAAGTATTTTTAAAGCATCGGGAAAATGTTTTCCGCCAGAAAATGCAGCTGCAGCACAATTATCAAGTTCGAAGTACGCCGGTCACAAAAAAAAATATTCGTCGGGTCTTACCGAACAAGGGATGAACGCCAATCTCGAAGAGATTCATGTCGTCTTTCATCCGACGAACGGATTCGCTGGACGAGAGTGGCCTGGACTTGATGTACTGCATGTATGCGTTGCTGCACACCTTTTTCATGTTGACCTGTAAGGACCAATATCGCATTAGAAATACCATCGCACGGTTGCACTAGTTAAACTGTTGATATTTGCAACCATCCACCATTCCAATAATTTTGGACAATTTTATGAAGATTTTTCTAACCAAATCTACAGACGAGCCATGCCAGAGTTGGAGCTGTTCGTCTTGATCATCGATGGCGCTTTGAGGTACGGTTCCATACAGTCCATTCCAATCTGTCAAACCAAAGAAACAATAAATAAAATGAGAAACGCAAAAAAACAGAGCTTGCTAAAAATTGTTTTACCATCCATTGTTTCGCATACAAAAAACCATTTCTACGAAATTATTATTTTTATTTTAAATTCACCGTAGCGCCTATTGCACTACAGGAATACTGCACCCTCGTGTCTCTTTGGAGATATGTGAGGGGCAGGGAAGGGAGGGGAAGAGGGATACAGCTGGAGTAGCCTGACTGCAGGATCCACCCCTAAGCTCTGGACTCCCTAATGGAAGCTCAGGAGTGACGCCAATACCCCAGGCTAACGAATAAACTAAAGCCTGCGCCGGCAATCGAACCCGGGACCGTAGGCTTCGTAGCATGTCCCCATACCCACTGAGCCATCGGTTCGAATCGAATCAAGTTCCAACCAAAACAGTCATTTATTTACCTTCGTAAGTTTCGTCTAACTTGGCGTATTGCATGGCGCGTCCGAGGAACAGGTGGAGATCCATCATGTAGGGCAACTCTTCGGGTGACACCAGCGAGAACGCTGTTCCCGTTCGACCAGCTCGCGCCACACGACCTAAAAAGGAAAAACACAAATATTTTAGTACAATGCGCGTCGCCGAAAATTCCGACATTACAATTATTTATTTTTTGACTCACAACGCGAGAGCAATAACAATAGGATCGATTTCAATCGTGTCACTAGCGAAAGAACGAGCTTAAAATTTATCTTAAAGAGAGCTTTCTTAAAAAATTACAAAAAGTGGTTAGTTGAGTCCGCCTCGCGGTAAAATAAAAAATAAAAAGTTGATCTTGCCCGCAGCTTGCCCTATCTGAGACGATTGCGTCAACTAAAGACAAATCATCTGTCTCAACAGCTAGTTTCAACAACTCGATTCTTGCATCCCACTATGATTATTTGTTGTTCAATCGCACAAATAAAGCTGAGCTCATCGAATAATGTGGTTGGTGCTGTGCCGTCGTCCCTGAACCTCACCCTCGATACCTGATGACTTAAGGGAGCAGGAGCCCCCTAATTTTTATTACAATTACAATTACAATATATACCCGCAAGCAGCCCCTTTTAGGGGGGCCAATGGCGGGGGCCAAAGACCAGTTAAGGACAAAGATGGGATTATTGGCAGAATACAGAGGTGGTTTGCCATTGCCGCCCTCCGCGCAGTACCGCGAGCAAATCCAACGAACGACAACACCGAGAATCGAACGCAGCGAGCCGAGCGAGCACGCTCACCACTTGGCCAGATCGGACAGTCCGTATAAAATTAAAACAATTAAGTGCAATGATCCAACATGTTTAATATAAATTCCTAATTATATCATATTTGTGTGCAGAGAGGAACCACCCCGACCGAATGTCCACCGCGGCTACCACAACCTGCGATCCCGAAGGAAACTCACCGACTCGATGGACGAACAGTTTGCTCTTCGCCGGAAAATTGTAGTTGATGACGTTGTCGAGCAGCGGTATGTCTATACCGCGAGCCGCCAGATCGGTGACCAGCAGAACGCGGGCCTTGCGATGCTGGAAGTCGCTCACGTTCGCACGTCGCGCCACCTGGTCTAGACTGCTGTAGATGTAGGTGCAACTGATGCCGGCTTTCTCCAAGATCTAAATGGTGAAATCAGACAACCTCAATTATACACTTTAAAAGTGAATGGTGACTGAACGCAAGCAGAAATGATACAAATGTCCGCTTACCATGGCCATGTACTCGACGTGATGCTTGGTGGCCAGAAACACTACGGTCAGCTCCTCCGGCTTGACCACGTGATGCAGCAGGTACAAGAGAACGGCAGTTTTGTCCTCCGAGCGGCAGCCAATGAAAGCACGCTACGAAATAAATAAAGAAGAACATTTTATTTGTCGATCGATACAGAAATCATGCGCGTTCAATAAATAGAACAAAAATATTGTGTATCTCTTTTTAAAAAAATCACAAATAGATTTACAGATAATTTTTAAGGAAAATTTCACGTAATCACTGCATGATGGCATCTTCCTCTCTGATATAATTTACAGTATGCAAGAGTAGGAACACAAAAAAATGATACGAACATGTACATTTCAACTCGTCGAATCGAGCGAGTACATACAGAATATTTTAATACTTTTGATCGCTGCTTTCAACTGAAAACATGATATCTTAACATACAGAAAACTTTTATGTGTTTCTTTTTAAATCCTAAAAGCAAAATCTAACAAACATGCGATGCAGGTTCTCAGATACACCAAATGAAAAAACAATATCCACAAATCACAACGTACCTTAAAACGTTAAAAGATTTTCTGGCCTTTGATTTTTTTTATTTGATAAATTTTTTCATCCACAAAAAAAATACCTTCAAATTGTCGCTGAGCTTGTTGTCCACGTCCAGACGAATGAGCGTCGGATCCCGAAGCCCGGCCTTGGCAAAGTCGACCAGCTGTTTGGGCAGGGTAGCCGAAAAGAGCAACGTCTGACGGGTGTCGGGCAGCCGGTTGATGATTTCCTGTAGCTGATCTTGGAAACCCATTTCGAACAGCCTGAAACCAGAGGCGAAAGATAATGAACAAAATTCTCGTAAAAACCAATTACCGGTTCACTCAATGGCCAGAATCAAGCGTCACGATTGGCAGATTAAACGTTGCCCTGCGTACCTGTCGGCTTCGTCGAACACCACATACTCCATGGCGTTAAACTTCAGGTCCATTTCCATCACCACGTGAAGAAATCGTCCGGGTGTGGCGATGATGCTGGAAAAATAAAGCAATGCTTCAACTTTAATAAACTGACACATGCGAATATTGTGTTGGGCACGCAAGATAGCTCGGCCATCCATGTGTTCGACTAGACAATTGCTCACGAAGTGCATTTACTCACATGTCGGGCTTTTCGTGAATTGCCGAAAACTGCTCTTCCATCCTAAAATAAAAACGAACGAAAGACAATGAGCCACCTCTTTTAACCAATATTCAAATGTCAAAACGATCGTATGATTACATAATGAAATTGTAACTCACTTGTCACCACCAAACACTGTAACCGCTTTCAAATCGGTCAATCGTCCAATCTGTAAAATTGGGAACAGTATCAAAATTAAGTTCAGTTTTAAAAAAATGCACCTGGGGTCGAGCATTAGCTCGCGCATTTTTGTAAACGGAAGCCGCGCCGGAAATCAAACCGAAACCGTCCCACCGCAGCTGGTTGCAATATCGACTGGGCTAGACACTTACAGTTACGGTAAGATAACGGTACCCCCACCCCATTAAATGAGAGACGACTTGATAATTTGTATGCTAAAACACTGACAGCTCTGTATTTTTATGTAAAATTAGCCAGCTTCGCATTCAATTTATTTGCGAAACTCTTTAAATTTATGCATCAATTTCCCCGAGTGCACTGTTAGAAAAATTGCTTTTTCAAAACTCATGATTCGTCAGTTTTCGGATACAGTAAGCCCACAGAGTATTTTTCAATTAACCAAACACGGACAAGTACCTCATTCGAGAATTTCCACGTCTGCAGAGCCAGCTCTCGTGTGGGAGACAATATGATGGCCCTGGCGCCGACAGAGGCGTTCCTACAGCGCAAACGTTCGAACAACGGAATGAGAAAGGCTGCCGTTTTTCCACTTCCGGTTCGGGCCATGGCCACAATGTCCTTTCCATCCATGATAAGTGGAATGCACTACGCGAAAAAAAAATAGAAAAACCAATTATTAATGATCAAGGCTAGCAAACCCGGACCTGAGGGAATGGCAGCTGGTAAAGCCAGGCTGTTTTCACCCCTAAGAGCGGACAGGGAGCTCAGGATGAATTAGTCACCCTTTAGCTTCAGCCGTGACCGGGGCTATAAGGGGTGACACAAGTACCCCAGGATCGAATAAACGAAAGCCTGCGCCGGGAATCAAACACGGGACCGCTGCTGTGGAGTATGTTGCTAAACCCACAGAGCTAGACGAGACGTACTAAAGTGAACACATCATTACGAGCGGAATCTAGCATGCTTTTTTGCATGCACACAATTTGGAAAACGAGGAAACAAACCTTTCTCTGAATGGGCGTTGGAACTTTATAGCCTTTTCTCAGAATACCTTTGAAGACCGGCTGGCTCAATCCTGCAAGCACAAAAATAAATGTCATCAGTCTATGTTGGAAAACAAATGTCATAACAAAGTATCCGAGTTTATTGTTTTGCAAACATCATTTTGGGGGTATTCATTACGTAATTAGTCTGTTGGCATGGTCCCGGTTCCATGTCAGTTGTGCGTATTTTTTATTTTTTTGCTGTACGAGGCATTAGTACGAATTTCGTAACTCTCACCAGGTGGCCGTAATGCATATTCCTCTTTCTGTACCCACAAATACAGATCTCGATCTTCCCGATCACAGAATTACTTCCAGTTTGACAACCGTACCTAACGTAGACACGCACTCCGTGTGAGGTTAGCCCCTAAAAATTCGCACTCGCAGGAATGTTGACTAGCTACCGAATGGAACCGCCTTCCACAACACTTGGTGCAACCTCCCTCCCCTCTTTTAAATCTCCCTAGCAGACGTCACACCCCCGTAGCGTCACAGCACGTTGACGAGCCGAATCTAAATAACGTGAAGGATTGGGCTAAGGACTTCAAACTTCGATTTTATTTCGCTGCTGTTCAAGATTCATCGAAAAGACAATCAAATCACCCAGAGGAAATCACCGTCATCCAAAAGGTAGTATTAGTTCTCAGTATGAAGAATGTGAGTGGGTATAATAATATCAAGATTGTAATGGCAAGTCGTGTGTCGGCAGTTGGTGACATTGCAGTCATTCCATATTTGGTCGCATTTTCATCGGAATCGGAATTACTATTTGTGCGATATCAAGACAAGCTTACCCATTGATTGAAAGCCTCCAGACTTCTTGTTCTTCTTGTTTTGCTGGTTCACCAGCTTCCTCATATCCAATTCATTTTCCGAATCCATGTTGGGGCCTGTTTCGGTGACGAGTGTTTGGTACTTGTCAGCGGCCTAGGTCTAGGCCTAGTTCAAATGCTTCTCCGGGGTTTTTCTTCAGGCTTGCTGGCCGCGCCACTTCTCTATATACACCTCTGAGACACTCATAAATTACTATTCATAAACTATTTAACAAAATATCGTGGAATATTTAGAATTCTCCACGAAGTTTGCCCACGCCGTACTACACACGTGGTTCACCTTCAATATTTTACGAACTTTGAAATCAAAGAGGTTTAAGGCTTAAAGCGGAGCGCGTGTTCAATGATAGACTTTCAGTGATTAGCCAAGAGCATTCAGGTTGCCATCTATGACTTTTACTTCGTTGAATTGTGCATTGTGGCGCCACGAGTGTGCGTTTGAGTAACTATTGGAATTTCTTGTATCTTTATTTTTATTTGATCACAAAATGGCGATGAGGTGAAGAGCTCTAGTTTTTTGTGATTCCTATTTTGTTAAAAAGAACCCGTTTTTCCAAAAAATTTAACCACCACGTGAATCATTTAGCGCCTTTAAAGGCATGCCCTATTTAATAGCTATTGTTGTTGCTCGGAATTTAAATTTAACGCTGGAACGTCGTTTTTGATTAGATGAATGTTAGTTCCATTCGCAAGGCGTGGCTGGCCCTAGGCTTATCAATCTAAAAAGTTCGATTTTAAATTTAGTGTTTTTTCCGCAATTAAATATTGCAGAAAAATGTTTCAAAATTTTTTGAAAACGATGGGTTGTCAAAAAAAATGGAAAAGAGCCGCTGAAAGATCGACAAATTATTATATTTGATGTCGTCATCGGCACAAAAGCAAGGGGGGAGTTGGAGTAGCAGCAGGCACAAAGGATAAACTGGTTCGGATGGATTTGGGGTGCGTTTGTCATTTTGAATTTTTGCCTGGCACCGACCAGATCGTTTTATATCCAAATAAATTAACGCACTCTTACGTTATTCTGGATTGATGTTATCCTGTGTGAACATTTCGTCACATTTGCGTAGTCATGAAAAGATTGAGGTAATTTTTGCGTCGCTGTCTGTTTCGAAGTTAAAATAATTTATTTGCCTCGAAAACGTTTGGAGAAAATCAAAAACAATCTGTGACAAAACTGTAATGCCGAATCGTTGGATCAGCAGCTGGGATTACCAAGTGCTATAATTGGATATAATATTGTGGTCCCATACAATTTGGTATTGTGTGCGTCACATTGAGCTCATTGATTATAATCCAAAAAAAGCATGGCGTCTCTTTAATCTGCTTTTGGCGTTGCTGTGTGATCCAATGTTCCACCTGAGCCATTTTACCAGAGATTCGATGCCAACTTGGCCCAAGAACTCGTCTTATCCAACAACAGATTTGTCCCCACTCTAAATAAATATATTGCGCAGCTGTTTTATATGTAGCGATTTTGATCTCTAAAATGAAAATTGGATTTGTTACCATGAATAATTCATATTGCGTCTTCAGTTCATGGCGCATGTTCTCCAAAAACAACTCTACCCATTTTTGAATACTATCGAGATGGTCGTGGGCCTTAGCTTTGTTGGCAATTGGCAAAATAAAATTGCCTAATCATAATTTTAGTGATTGCCCCTATGGATAATAATAATATTTTTGGGGGGCGCGTTGAGCCATTGGAATTGCCACCCCCTTCCCTCCCCCTCACAAAAATGTACAAATATGGCGGGATTTAGAACGGGTTCTCGGCTCTGGTTTGCTTCCGCATTGGTGGAACCCTCACAAAAAATGGTCCCTGTCAAAACTGTTTAATAAATTTGCTAATTGCAATCCTATACAATGTCCACAGGGTGATATATTGATGTGGGGGACGCCGTTGGCTCACCAGACATGGAGTCGCGAAATCGTAATGGCGTCTACACCATTCCACCCAGATGGTTGCACTGCCCCAGAAAGGGAGCCACATTGGTGGCGGGTACGTCAATAAAAATAATTACCAGATCGATTTTATGTGTCGTTTCGTTCCCCCATACTGGACGTATTAACGAATTAAAAACAGTACGGAATGACCCGATGCAAATGTTATTTCTAATTTTGGTGGTGGTGGTTGCATTGTAAATAAACTAATTGTTGTTGACTTATTTTATTTTTAATTAATCAGGAAAGTTTCTGGCGTTCAAAACGCCCCTGTCCACCAATTATGACGACCAGACTCCGGAGGAGTGTCGGTTCACACCGGCCATGGTTCTTAATTCCATGAACAGCTACAAGGTCATACACCCTTCATCCATTATTAAACTAATAAATCGTTACCATTCACATATTTGTATATAGGTATTTGTTGCTATGATATGGGCGTGTAGATTATTATGCAGACCATTGTGAGTTTAGGTGTACAGTGCATAAAATGTAATTGGAGTTTCTTTCGACATGAGTTAGGTGTTTTGTTGCTACGTTTCCAATAACGCGATCAGTAGTCTTTTAACGTTCTAATTTAATTTACAAGGCCATGGTTTCCTGGTCAAAACATTATAATGAAAGATCAATATAATTATTACAAAGTTTTTGGCCAAAAAGAGGCGTACTTGTCATCTTAATTAAAAAAATAGCAATGATATTTTATTGATTTATTCAAAATCCACGTGGAAATTACAAGGTGCCGATTTAAATCTAGTCCCTTTTTATGTCAAATATGTTTTGCACATATCGGTGGAAAAACTGTAGCAGATATATTTTATTAACCAGTTTGTCAGTAAACAAATTAGCAATTCGAGAGACTTTTCGTGGCGAAATAATGTATTGACCGGCTACAATTGACTTTTGAATTTTATAAAATGTATAACTTAAATGCTGTTCTGTAGTTAACGGAACAGTCACGCATGACATGGTCTTGATGATTTTGTGTTTCATTTTTCCAGGTTAAAATTGGTATGTGGATCGACTTGACCAACACGAATCGCTTTTACGACAAAAACGAAATCATGTTGGCTGGCAGCGAATATGTCAAGCTTCAATGCCGAGGGTATGATATAACTTTCGTATTATCCAACCTACATATTTTTTTTATTCCTTTTTTTTTTCCTGATCACTGCCGTACCCCTTATGATGTACCTCATATTTTTGGTTGCGTAATTTTAAATCTATGTAACCAATTTGTGTATTACAGGCACGGTGAATGTCCGTCTGAAGAGCAGACCAGAGAGTTTTTGGAAATATGCAACAATTTCATCGCTAATAATCCCGAAGATTGCATCGGTAAGTGATCAAACGAACGAAAATTATTTACTTTTGAATCGATCTCGCTGAATTTTTGCCAGACTAAATCAATGTCAACGTCAACGTGCTATTATATTTCCATTTAGTGTATTCATAATCAACACAAAAAAAAATCGTGTTTAATTAACAATTTCACATTTTATTTCAGGAGTACACTGTACCCATGGATTCAATCGTACCGGATTTCTCATCATCGCCTACATGGTGGAAAACATGGACTGGAGGTAACTTATCCTAATAACAATCAGGAAAGAATTACGTCACGGCTTGAATGAAATCACAGTGTATGTTTCAATCGGACGTCTCATCTCAGGCCAGACGGTTAAGAATGACTGAATGAGCTCGTGATCAAATGTTGGTGCAATGAATTCTAGGGTTCTATTCTCGGGACATGCTTTCGTTTGTTCGAAAATTTGCCCCTCATTTAGTGCTCAGGCATCGAGTCGAAGGTGGTACGGAATCTGCTGTAGCGATCTTTTCTATCGTTGAATGAAGGAGAAAATATTTTTTGTCTTCGGTTTTTCTTCAAACACGGCATCAGTCTGATGTGCGATAGGATTTTAAAATATTTAACCTTGTAAAATATTTAACCTTGTTAGTCCTTATAAACCTTGATTGTCTGTCTCTGTTTCAATATATTTGTGCGATCCTTTTTAACCAACTTTCTTAAGAGAGCAGAGAGAGAGTCTTAAGAGAGCAGAAATTTTGTGCGCAGTTCAGTCTCATGGAACAATTTAGTCTTATCAAATTTTAAGGAGGATCCGTTAAAATTTAAAAATTCATTATAGGAGGGTATTTCGTTCAAAACATTCGTTAAACTTCTAGATGTTTGAAGTGGACGACTGGTTATGGTACCAGTTATTGGATTCAGATCCATCAGATGTCCTGGGATCAAATCTAATGTGTACTAATTTCTGTTATTTTTTGTCAGAAAATTAAAAATTCTTCAAATTAAAATTTAAAATTCTTCTCCAAAAGAAAATTTTTGCTCATCCGATGTAAAAGGTTTCATCCGAAATACTAAGTTATTTGACATTTACTTGTTTTTAAAAGTGGCGTTTTTGTTTTATTATTTCAGTCTGGAGGCAGCTGTCCAAGCTTTCCGTCAGGCCCGACCTCCCGGTATATACAAGAAAGATTACTTGGATGAGTTAGTGGCGCGGTACGGGGACGATGGATGCGATTTGGGCCCGCCGCCGATGCCAGATTGGCACACTGGTAATTTATGCGACCCGTCTCGTAATTACCCAAAATGTGTCGGGGATGTGTAGTCGGCTTTATTGACCGTCATTTCTCCGTAATTTTGCAGAGTCCGACGACAGCAAAGTCGACGACGACGGACTCGACAACGGCAACCACGATGCTCGACCCGCGCCTGGCAAGCGACGCAAGGAGTTCATCAAGAAGGTTTCCCTCTTTTTTTTTTCTTTTTTTTTAAACTGTCATTTGTCATCTTTATTTTTTTGCTAGCCGTGGAATTGAAAATTATAGTTGGTTTGACGTGGGACTTGTAATACGACGCTGCCATCGCTCTTTTTCGCCCACTCGTTTAGAATCCCACTTTCATGGAGGGCATTCAGGGAGTTAGTACGTTGTCGACGCAACCTAAGCTATCGCAGATCCAGCGGAAATGCCAAGCCATGTGCGAATGGAAGAGGTACCGGTAATTGAACGAAACGGCCGATCACATTTCTGCTAGAAATCTGGTGGGGGCGTTTTTTCTAATAAAAAGCTAATTTTTTATGTCTTAATAGTTCCGGATTTCCTGGAAGCCAGCCCATTTCGATGGATTGCAAAAATATTCAGCTACTTCATGATAAACCCTACAAAGTCAGTTGGAAAGCGGATGGCACGAGGTAAGTCAATTCTTTAAGGGGTTTCTTAGGTACTGGGCACATGTTCCATAAATTGATTTCGTTAGTTGAACAATTGTTTGAAGCTACTGTAGCACTTTTTCGATTTGCCACAGTTAGGAATTGATGACTATTATTGTCCTTGTGGTCATTGTGCATGCCTACGAATAAAAGGCTGGTGGGTTTGAGTCTATGAAATGGTTACCTCATTATCATCACCGGTGCTGGTGGGCCCATAGCCAAAATATACATATCAAAGCACAATTATCTGTAATTTGAATAGTTATAAATTATGAAATTATCTTGGTGGCGAGAAGAAAGTTGAATTGTAAAGCTAAACCAATCTTCGAAATAGATAAAAATTGGCGAAAAACAAAGGTCTGAGTGTTGAATGTTTCGTGTAATAATTTTCGGTGCGCAACGCAGGTACATGATGCTCATCGATGGCGATAACGAAATCTACTTCCTGGATCGAGACAACTCCGTGTTCCAAGTATCGAATCTGCGATTTCCTCGGAGGAAACAACCGGACGGTCACATTTATGATACTCTACTGGACGGGGTTAGCCATTACAAACAAGAGCATCTATCGCTTTTTCGATGCCTCCAAATTGATGGAAAATGGCATCGTTTTTTCTTCTTACCATCTCAAATTTGTTGTTGTCTTGCCCCCCCCCCCACCTCCCCTTACAGGAGATGGTGATCGATCACGTTGACTCGCAGCCCGTGCCTCGCTTCCTGGTGTACGACATCATCAAATTCGAAGGGCTGGACGTGGGCAAGACGGACTTCGATCGTCGGATGCTGTGCATCGACAAGGAGATCGTGCAGCCGCGATACCTGGCCATGCAGGACGGGCGCATCAACAAGACCGCCGAGCCCTTCAGCGTTCGGATCAAGCTTTTCTACGATGTGTTATCCACTAAAGATGTGAGTCGATCTGATGGATAAAGAGTGTTCACTATCACACTTCGAGTTTGTTAATTTATTTGCCATTATCGAGATGGAAATTCCGTTACATTCTTGTACGTACCGATGGTTCAGTGGGTATGGCAACATCCTACGGAGCGGACGGTCCCGGGTTCGATTCCCGGCGCAGGCTCTCGTTTATTCGATCCTGTGGCACTGGCGTCACCCCTGAGGTTCCATTAGGGAGTCAAAAAAAGCTTGGTGGTGGATCCCCGGCAGCCTGGCTATACCAGCTGCCATTCCCCTACCCTTCCCTGCCCCTCACATATCGCCATAGCGACACGAGGGGTAGTAGTCAGTGTAGTGATTTAAAAAAATAATAATATGCGACTCCGCCATTAAAATTGGTGGCCTCTAAAGGTTTGCACTATTGAATTTGGTTCTTAAAAGGGGTCCGCGAGTCAAAAAATTTGGCAAACACTGCTCTAGATAAATATTGATCGAAGGTGTATAAAGCCAATTCTTCAATGTTCAAATTATCTAGTAAAACAATATGGCGTCGTTTCGTTTTCGCTACGATCTTGCGAAAAAAGTAAATTACTTTTAAAACAAAACAAGATAAAAAGTAAAAAATGTTCACTGTCTCCCAATCTTATAAACTCAAGGAACAACGATAAAAACCCAAACAGACTGGTGGTTAAGTTGGCGAGTTCAGAGTTCAGTTGGCGAGACTCAAAGCACAAAGCAGAATTTAATTTTTTATCCCATACGACATTTTGTTGCTGTATATTGATATTGATCTGCATCACGGCGATGTTAGGGCATGTGCTTGTCATCGAAAGCAAGACATCGAAATGAAATTCTTATTCATTGCTAATAGACTATTCCGTATTCCGTTTTTTTGTAATTTCGTCATTCCGTATTCGGCGAAATAGTACTGCATGCCCCCAAGCGGCAAAGATACAAAACTAATATTGTACGAGAGAACTCTAATGAATAGTGAGCGTGTGGGTTTGGACAAAATGATGGAAGCAGATTTGTTTGTTCATCTTATATGAGCTGTTTCCATTATTTTGTCCAATCCCTTGTAAATGAATTTACTGTACATGTTTTCGCGGCGCATTTGTATTCCAGAACCGAACGAATTACGCGCTTCTGCAAATTGAGTCGCTAAATGTGTTATTTAGTCGACGCCACTCATATGAAACTTAGCTGCCAGCTTCAAAAGATTTAGATCTTACTAAGATCTTAGTAACCGCTCCCGGAAAGCCAGTGTCGGCCACAGAAGCAGCTCGCGCAGAAAGGGAAAGTCGGCGTCATTAGGGATGAAAGTATTACAGTGGGTTGAACAAAATAATGGAAACGTATCTACACCGTGAGTCAGAAGTTTGCGTTCTGCCCGCCGTAGCTCTATTACTCAGTTAGAAATGACCAGATTGTTATGAAATTGGGCACAAATATATTACTGTAGTATGAATGACTTTTTAAATTCAAATATCCCGCTACGAATTTTGCATTTTAGAGGTGGCGCTACGTTAGAGCAACTGGCGCGCACTGCACTATTAGCGTGTATTAATGTGTCAGTACGGAAATAGCGATCCCGTCTTAACGCGTGCGGTTCTGCTGCCGGTGGACATTTTCAGCATCAACTTAAATAGTTCAAACTTTTACCATGACTTACCATCTGTGCCAAATTTCATAAGAATCCGGTCATTCTTTGCTGAGAAATGGAGCTACAGCGGACCGGTCCCTAACTTATGGCTCACGGTGTATAAGTATTCTGTTTCCATTATTATGTCCAACCCCTGTATGAAGATCTGAAACGAAGTGTGGCTCTTTGCCTAACTGCACATATGATTTGATAATTGGTCTCTGTAAATACTTAATGGGGGGGGGGTTGACATGAACCTCCACTGAAATCCCACCCAACACCCGTACACACATATAAACAGATACATACAGTATTCAGGATGTCGTGCCAAAAGGGCAAAGGTGCGGATGAATAAATCTAAGAGTTTAACCTCGTGATCGCGCTCAACATGCTGAACGCGGAAGCCCAGGCGTTAGAGTGAGCTGCCGCGGTGTGACGATCCCGGGTTCGATTCCCGGCTAGGGTTTTTCATTCTTTCATTTCCAGGGGCACCTGAGAAAATGTACCCCTCTTAACGATATTCGAGCGTTTATACTCCGTTTACACATGGGCGAAACCTTCGGAACTTGATTCGGAGCCGGGCTCAGAAGCCCGCTCCTGAACTAAAAGGGGCTGCTTGCGGGTATATATTGTAATTGTAATTGGAACTAAATCGAGGCGCTCAGAGGTGAAATAGTGTATCTTTTTTGGGAAGTACGAACGTTTTCGAGGGGTACGATTAAAATGGACGGATTCCTTATTCTGCGGATCGCCACAGCGTTCTCGTAAGCTAAGTAGTTTGACGATATCAGCGCCCCCTGCTGGCTAGCTGTCGGTAGTTTTACCCGTTTTTACGCGAGCAGCGCCACTAGTGAGCAATATCTCATCTTATTTATCGAATAAAAGCGCCACCTATTGATTGAATATTGCAACGGATATGCATGACGAGTTGGCTTATGTGTAAATGGAAAGCTCCGGAACGGCCAAATCTTTTTTTTTTTTTTTTTTGATTCGGACGTTCCGGAGCGAGTTTCGGAGCCCGGCTCCGAATCAAGTTCCGAAGGTTTCGCTCGTGTGTAAATGCGGCATTAGAGGGGCACATAATCTCCTGTAGTGATAGTCGCAGCAGTGATAATTTGCAGTTTAAATTTGCCAAAAATAGTTCACTCGCGTTATTCATTTGAATTTAGGTGAAACCGTAGTGCGTTGTCAGGCTCTCGTTAAAAATTCCTACCTAGGTGTCGAATCCAGGTTAGGATGGGCTGTTAGATATAAAAACCCCGATAGGCCATTTACCAATTTAAAAAAAAAAAAAAAAAAAATACGAAACTATCCAACCTTAGTTTCTTTGCACATAAAGTGTCATTCGATACCAGGACAAAAAAAAATGTCGTCTTGAATAAAATGTAAAAGAAGTATCAGATTGAATTGGGACGAAATTTGAATATTTTTGCTAGTTGGAACCATTGTTATACCCGGTATCATGTATTTACCTGTATTTGTTCCATCGTAGGTACTTTTTCGGAGGTGTTAAAAAAGCGAATAGTCTTGAATAAAATAAAGTGCAATATTTAATTGGAAAAAAATTGCGTATTTTTCTTGTTGGAACCACTGTTTTAGTAGGTATTTATTTGTTCCATCGCCGGTCACATTTACGTAATGCTCGGTTAGCTCACGGAAATCAATGACGTACTTAAAGGAATCTGTAATCCGGATGATAATTACTAGGGAAGGCTTAGCAGGCATGCTAGCTTTACAAATTAGCATCACTGGTTTCCTCCAGGCATGAAGTATGCTCGCTATTCGCGGTCTAATAATATTCTGATTCCGGCTGAAATAATTAAATAATTACGGTATATATTTATGGCTCGTGTATCCAACGTGCAATTTTTGTATGTGTTTACAATGACACGACGTTTAGTGTTGGTTTAAGATATGTGTATAATTTACATAAACTAATTGATGAAAAATAGCGCATTTTAACCATAATGAATTTTTTTTTATTATTCCGAATCACTGTAGTGAATAACACTACAGGAGGTTATTGTACCCCTCGCGTCGCTGCGGCGATATATGAAGGGCACATTC
>JAUJYS010000955.1:0-19484 GCA_033995665.1 Melogona broelemanni | reverse complement strand
AATAAACGAAAGCCTGCGCCGGGAATCGAACCCGGGACCTTTGGCTTCGTAGCATGTCCCCATACCCACTGAGCCATTGGTTCTTGCTGATCATTTTCGTCACCTGCGCAAAATAAACGAACTTAACTGCTGGTTTCGGGAATTTTGTATGGGAAATAAACGAGGGAAATGGGAAATTAACGTATGGGAATAAACGAACTTAACTGCTGGTTTCGGGAATTTTGTATGGGTAAAGTAAATGAGGGGAAAATATCCTACAGTGCTTAAAAACGATACGAATTTGCAACGAATTACTTTTATAAGAATTTGTTTTCACGTGCATTCAGGTACAAAATCGCTTTGACGCAGACTTCTGAAGGCGGGCTGTTGCTTTCTAATAAAATAGCTACAGTCACAGACGAACCCTTTTTTCTGCTTCTTAGCTGACCGACACAATTTAAAAGTCGGTGCCGGGACGGGTGCGAGTTAACAGCGCGAGAGCGGGGCAGCCGGCCGACTCCACGAGATGGCCTCCTCGCTAAGCCCCGGTGTGACGTGTAATCATACGCTGAGTTCTTTACGAGCTTAATGAATTATTATAACACAGCCGAATTTCTACTTTGTTTTCGGCGACGTTGCGAAGCAGGTTGCGCCTCACGTGCGAATACATTTTCGTGAGCCTTTTTAAATCGAGCTCGAATCAAGGCAGACATACTGTATGTGCCTCCCCACCAGTCTTCACGAAGCTGCTACGTACTGTATAAGCAAAAAAAGCAAAGCCACCGGCGGCCATCTTTGTTTTGTTCGTTAAATGGCGGCGTTCGCTTATTTTTTTTTTCTCACTAGAAAGAGTTGACCTTTGAGGCCTATAGCTCGCCCGCCTTTTAAGATAAATAGCTTGGTGAGGCGAGTTTTCGGAATAGTAAGTAAGGCATGCCGCATATAGTGCGAAAAAATGAAATGGCGAATTAATTTATTAAAATGTACTGGTAATTGCGTGGACTCCCGCTGTTTCAAGATGGCGGGCGTTCACACTGCAATCTTTTTGGGAATTTCATTTTTTGTTTGCCGCTGTCACCTTGAGTGGCGCACCTGAGGTACAACTTAGCGTGGACCCTTTTCTATTGTGCCCCTCCAAAAGTAATATAACGAAACGAGCATATTTGGTAACTATAGTTTCCTTAGCTACAGTATAATGTGTATTAGGCCAAATCGTTGGATTAAGATAGAGGCTTCACCCAGTGGACTGGGCCATGCACAATGTATTTTAAATTTTGCGCATGTTTTGAAAATCATAACGGGCATGTGTTTTTCAGGATAAAAATGGACATACGGTTAACTAATTGGGAAGAAGCAATAAATAAATAATGTAAATTTACTTACAGCGTGATTGCGCTGTGCGTAAATATCACGTGATAAATCATTCACCTTATCGGTGAAATTTATTAGGTCAAAGCTGGGTTAAATCATGCTCGCAAAACGACGCGTGAATGAGTGATGGGCGGACGAATTTATCATCACCGATCCATTTGTCATAAATCGCGCGTGCAGTTAATTTATTGTTTGTTTTATTGAATGTTGTTAATGAACAGGCAGCCGCCAAAACCTCACCGCAGAGAACCCTCGAAACCCGCGGCGTACGTTATGCCAATAGGTCACGTGACACCAGCGAAAGGAAAACGCCGAAAATAACGTATCCATGCACGGGCACCATGTACGAGTACATCTGATCACTTGAGACCCTTTCAAGTAGGCGGGAGCGTTGTGAGAAATTTCAAATTCCCATAACAAAATCTACTCTCGAAAACTATTTGAAAATTGGAGCCAACGAGCTGGATCGAATATGTGAACCTTTGAAAATGTTAGCACTTGGTTGTCGCTGAAGTCTCCCAGAAAAGTTATTTTTATTCGATGCGCGTTATGCTTATTAACGATGCAGTGTCTCATGAGGAAAAATGCGAATAAGTGTTATATGCGTAGTGGGGATTCTTAGCGTGTAATAACAACGATCAACCGATCTGATGCCAGAATCAATGGGACAAACCGTCTTGTCAGTCTTTTGTGCGGAGCGCGTTTACATGCACGCGTATATACCCGCTTGTCAATGATGGATGACTTCAAATGCCGCGCTTGGGCTAACGAACCTTTGAAATCAACCATCGCAAACTGCGGTATTGCACGTCGTCCCAACGATGTTGCGGAATACAAACATATGTATCTTGTATTGATGTAGAGACACACAAAATACGCCTATTACAACATAATGCGGTATTGTTTTCTGACAATATCATTATAATGTATCGGTTCTTTATCGAAACACAGACACATAACGTTTTTTGCATTCAGTCACTTTAATCAAACCGTGGCGTTCCGAAGAGATACAAATTTAAAATTGTCTCGTAATTAGTTGTTGTCATTAGTCTTGTCGAATACGTCATAAAATATATGATTAGTTTGGCGCCGGAAAAAAATTGTATAATGACAATCATTTGCAATTTATTTAATTTAATTAGCTAATTTACAATTAAGCAATCAAGCATGTAATATATAGCAGCTGAAGTCTAGATGGGCATGCACATTGCTGTGACGTCATATACACTGTGTTACAAAATTATTTCCGTGTACAAAACTTTTCCTTACTCTTGGTATATTTTTGTTTCGTTGGATAGCATTATTTTCTCTTCTTTCCAGCATCGGTACGATCATTGGTCTATTGTTCGTGTATTACATTAGTAGCTGACATAATGTGCCATGAATTTGTCAACATTAAGTTGAAAACATTGACACACTTGGTGAAAGTTTTGTACAAGGGACATGTTTACCGATAACCTTTCTTTACGGGCGTGAAAACAACTTTCTTCGTCGGATGGCGCTATGATTATAATAGCCGCATGACCATTGACCACAGCGAGGTGACCATGAAAATTTCCGTACTTCGGCTAATATATCTTCCAGCGAAGAGTGCGGGGGTTCCTTCGGATCAACCGTGCAATTTTGCCCGGCTTCCAGCGTTAGGACTGTGGAGAGATGCAGCGCTAGCCCCGAACTTGAACGTTCACGCCGAAATTGCCGTTACCAATCTCCCGCAGGTGAGTGACCTTTTTTTTCTTGGTGTGGTCAGTTGGTCACGGTGATGGTCTCTCGAGTAGGGACTCTTCCCTCGCGACACGGCGGCGGGCCGCCAAAACTAATCGTCTCGGAAAATCATGGAGGCTGTGCGCGGAACATTCGGCAGGCACCTGAGACCTAGGGGCGCAGATTTGTAAAACTGTTAAAGTAAAATTGCACACAATTTGCATTAACAAAATTCTAAGTTTGCCGGACAAAATTTTCACCTAATTGGGCTACCTCAGAGCCGCTGTTTCTACGACGAATCGCCATACTTCTTGGCGCACAAGAAAGAGTTCAGAGTGCCTAGTTTCCAATGTGGTAATTAAATAAATCACAACGAAACACTGAAAATATAAATTGTAAAAAGTTTAAATTTGAAATTTAAAAAATAATTTAAGAGGAATTTATTTCCACTTCATAGTCAAATTCGATGCCAATTATGGCTGCCCATTCAAGAATAAAAAGTTATTCTTTTATACAGAGTTCAAATGTCGCAACGCGCACATAGTGGATCCAGCAATCAAAACCTACTCTCCGTTACGTTTATCTGAGTCTTTGCACATCACAATGTCGACTAAGGCGGATTATTTCTGCCTCCACTGGCCCTAGGGTCTTGGGAGATTACGTAAGAGCTAACATAACTCATTATTTATTGGTCTCAATCGTTGGACAACAAATGAGTTTTCGAACCTACCATCAAAGTCGCAGCCTGCAACAAAAGAAAAGAAAAGCGTTCATCTCGTTAATGGATATTGCCACAATTGTATACACGCAGTTCTGTTTGTTTTTTTTCGCGAAGGGCGGCCGCAGTCACAGAGTTACTGCTATATTTTCAATGCGGATTGGATTGCGTATGGTGGAGGCGTGGTGCTTCAGTATCCATTCTCGGTCCGTATCTCACCATTAACGGTAGTCTCAAATCTACGGAACAGGCCCAGCCACGAACTGTCAGCAGACATGAAGGATCTATTCTTGTGCGACAAAAAAATAGCCGGAAATTTGGAAGTCGAACCATTTTCTCTGTAGTGGTTCTCTGAAGGAAATGGGCTTTAAAAATAGAAAACGAATTAAACGTTTTATTAAATACGGTTTCGTCATTTATTATGTTGGAATAACAGTAATTTTTCTCGAATATTACAAATATACCTGTATTTATAAAAAAATATCCACGTCAGTAAAACGATCAACCAAATTTTAAGGCGACCTATTCGACGAAATTGGTGTTACTGCATCATCCACTGATAGCGCAGAGTTAACTGCAGTGTTAAAATGTAATCCGTCATGGTCACTTTCCTCTTGGTCACGTTTCAAAGAGAGCGAGTCAAAAAGAAAGAGAGAGGGGTATTTGCATTGAATACAAATTGAGAGAATTCCCGCCGGGACGATTAGTAAGCAGATGCACTTTTCGTTTCACTAATAGTAATACGCGAAAACAGACTGCTACCTGATCGGTAAACGTTTTTTTTTTGTGTCGTGGGGATAATTTACATTGAAAGAATGTGTGTCCTGTGTATTTCAAACGGAAGCGATTGTCATTTGGCCAGACGTGGTCATGTACCCGCATAAATGGGTTCGTTTGATACCTTCCATGAGAACGAAGTAGGTTTTCGGAGCCCTATATAAAGTTATATGCCCACTTCGTCAGCTTTATCATCTAATATGGTCCTCAGAGACGGAGAAACCATAGAAAGAGAAACTTTCGAATGAGCTATAATCTATTTGTTCGAGGGCGATTTAATAGCCTATCTTTGTAAATAATTTTATCTATTTTTCTGGGAAGCGGCGTAGGAGCTGTTTTAGTAGTAAAAGTTATAAAATTAAGTGTCAGAAGATTTAAATGAGTACGCGTGATGAAAGGCGTGGACAGCAACAGTTGAAGCAAACATAATATTGCGTATTGGAAAAAGTTATCAATAATTTTAGCCTGTTTAGTTATACGTCTGATCCACTTTCATACACAGTGCATTACATGTAGGTTTGGATTGGATATTCGAGTCAACAAAATTTTTGCTGTAGAGGAGGGATACATAGTGCTAATAAACCAAGGTGCGCGAGTCGTCCTATATTCCGTATATGCGCGTTGGTTCTTGGTTCCCCTGCTCAAGAAATTTTACAGTTGATTGGCTTTGAATGGATGGATTGATGCGTAAGTTACGAGCGGCACTTGAGGATGTTTCGCTTGTGTGTTCGTGACAAAAAAAAAATTTATCCGATGAATGCCCAGAAGAGATAGGGATAGTGTCTCTGAATGTTCCGATCAGAACATGACCCGATCCGGGACTGATTCGACCCGGTCTCAAAACTTAGACCGGATCCTGCGAAAGAAGAGATTATAAATGTAATGTTTTAGCAAAGAAAGTTTAAAGACACTAACGACACAACGATAGAGTCTGTTTTGTCTCTGTATTCTTTAAATCATAGTAAAAGGACTCAGGCAATTAAGAAAATTGGTTTGAGGTTGGTTGGAGGTTGGTGTAAAAAACATCCATCTGTTAAATCTTTTTGAGGGTCGACCCATGAATGTTGGAAGGATTTCAGATATTCATTCGAGATTTTTTTTGGCATTTTGAACCACAGGCTCAATAGCATAAATAATAATTTTCGGAACATTTCTTGCCCGACCCTTTCAGTTTGACTAAAGATCAACGAGGGTCAAGTAAAAAAATGGATTCGCCACCGCAATGTCGGAATGTATTTTATTCCTATAGACTTTCAAGTTATTTGATCGAGTATGTGGATACAATATTTTCTTTTTCATTCTCGTATAATAAGGAATGTGCCTTTTTCATGTAAAAACATAGGTGTTCAATTGGGAAGGGGTTTAAAGCCAATGGTGTGAAAGGTGGTAAAATAAAATAGCTAAAATAAAATAGCTGAAAAATATTAAGGTGCTTGAGCACCTTAATATTTTTCAGCTATTTTATTTTCCTGCATTCCCGATAGTAACTTTCGTTTTACCATGCGGATTTTTTTTTCCAGTGGAACTGTATTTCAAAGATATTGGAAGCATTTTAATATTTCATCAAAGTTGACGTTTTAAAAACATTGCAAATAAAAAGAGTTAGTGATTTTCGCTCATCATTATTGTTTTTATTAACTTTTAAAGTTTTAATATTCTCATATATATTTTTTTTCTTCACATTTATTCAATCGAATTTTGTGGCTGCCCCTCATATTGGCAATCACCACAAGCATATCTGCATAAACAATTATCTGCGTAAATCATTGTCCATGGTGATGCGTGTGGCGCAAATTCATTAACCCACTAGATTCGAATAGAGTGCATTAAGATATGGGTAACTAATCCAGATTAGATTTACCAGCTGGCTTCACCTCCGTGCAGCATGTATTGCCATCTAGCGGTAGGTCATGCAAACTCATTCAGCTGATTGTGCCAATCGTTGTATTCGTTTCTATGCTGAGAGAAGAGCTACAGCGACACTAATGGAGAAGCAGAAATCCTTTATAAAATTGTAAAGCAACTATCGTGTAACGACGTAACAGTTCTTAATTTTTATCAAAACAATCATAAATTACTTCGCCATTCATAATTTGTTTTAATAGTTTTAATATGCAATGTATAAAATTTTATAAAACAAATTTTTAAAATATAGGTGCATCGAAAATAAACTTAATTTTCATTTGGGGGATTCAGATTAGCGTGCTCGCTTCTTAAATATGAACATGCGATGCCGTATTATATTTTACTCATGTGAGTTGATTGCAATCGAGTGAGAGTGCGTAAAGCTTTTAAAAATGAATTTTAGAATGTTCCTCGACAACAATCAAATCAAGAATCGTAAAGAGTAACGACGCCCAATCTCGATTGAAATCACCTGGCAAGTAAGAACGAGTTATTTGCATGGTTGATGTTGATTTTTGGCTTGGATGCAGCTGGTTTGAGCTGGTGGGCCGTGTGTTTAGTGGAAAAAATGACTTCCTTCTTCTACCAGAGATGCTCGAATTTTTTGAAGTATCTCTCGTAGAGAATACTTTCCAGGCATCGACCATTTTGCCGGAGCTATGTGCTAGAGAGCGCTGGGATTTCCCGGAGGCTCTCGAAGACAGATGGATAGGTGGTGGTAATATCCCGTAGTTCAACAACCACATCATTGTCTTTTGTCGCCCAGCCGAGGTGAGTCTACCTATACGTACCGTCATTGTGTGCTTATGTTGTGCGGGGGTGTTTTTATCTTGTGGGTTTGTTTTGTTTTTCGTAGGCGCGTTGAAAGTGAGTAAAAATGTGTGTGGGGCGATGTGATTGCCGTGAGGTGTTGATCTTGGTGCTACTTTATAGGACGGGCAGGTGACCCTAATTAAATGGCGATTTTTAAGACAAAGCGTGGTAGGGAACCACGTTGGGTTTGGTGATCGATGCAGCGTTGCTAGGACGCGCGGCGGCCTACAGGGAAAAGCGAGAGTGAGAGAGACGTTGCCCCCCTTTCGGTATTATATCGAAATAGCCCTGTCTCGAGTCCCACACTACGGCTCTCTCCCCTCAGTTCCGCCGTGAGACTTGCGGCGAGGCGTGATTGCATATGTTTTGGGCGAGTCTTCCCTGGTACAGTACATCTAAATTCGGTAACCGAGTGTGTCACCATATGCTAAGAGAACGCCCCTCCTTCAATCTACCATCTGATAAAAAAGGATGCACGCTTTTCTAATGGCAGCCCGGGTTAACGTTCGCTCGGTTTTGGTGGTGCCGGGTTCGCTTCTCGTAACTGGCTAACGTCTACCAGGCTGTGATTCATGGTGCAGCCTAAGTGTTCAGTGCAGCAGGCACATTAAATTGATCCAGGACAGATATGTAATTCATGTAATTCATGTAATTCATGTGTTCATGGCGTCACCAGGAATCGGAAACGACTCGACGGATCATAACAACAACAACAGATATGTAATTAGATTAAGTGTTGAACGCCATATACCGTGCACTCACAGTACAGTTTGCCCTGGAAATTTAAATGTTATTCAACTTGTCCAGAAAAATCAGTAGATTTTCGCTGTGGTATAAACTGGGAATTCACGACTCGTTATTATTTTCAAAATAAAATCTCAACATATTTTATAATCAATGAAGATGCTATTACGCAATCATTTTGATGGTTTATTTCAGATTTAAAAGCGTAATCTATATGCGCTTGGGATCACTCTCTTTTTCTTTCCACAAGTAATAGTTTTAAATTATCTGGCGTTCTCGTTCGATACGGATATATTTACAATTTCCCTCATTAACTTAAGTTGCCCCAGAGTTATTTTGCGAAAGTTCTCATTAAACCCTTTTTTTAGGGTGGTTGTATTTAAAATAAACGATACACCACCGGTCCACGCCAGCTTTCATGCAATAAATTAATGATGGGCCGAAGTACAAAATTGGCAAGTGGTATTGGCCAAAATTTCAGCATAAAAAGAAGTTGCATGTGGCGTCCATATTCTTTCGAAATCAAGCTAGATACTGCGTATCAACGCAGTATCTATCTTTTCCATTGTCTTTGGTATTTTGGTACAGGGTAAGATCCAAGTGTCTGTTCGTGAGAGAAGACTCTGCAAAGTGTTGGACTCCTGTACTCTTAGATTAAATACCTATTTCTTTGCAACAAGGGTCACAAGTTATGGTATACGATATACGGTGCGCAACTGTAAACTTTGTAGGTGGCGTAAAAATATTTTCGGAGGTCAATGACGTCTGTAAAGTTTCGAAAAGGGTGCAAGTGAGATGGGAATCGTTGAATAAACTTGGCATGGGTTAATGGACGAATTAACACGCCGGGCACGTTTGTTGCCGGTGGTAACCCCTGGTAAACTGTCAGCCCCTTAATACAGTTAGTTAGACTATGTTAACTTAACCCTATATTGGGATTAACTCAGAAGCAATCGTGTTTTTCTTTATTTATCGAGGTCGACATTGCGTGTTAGATATTTCTCGGTATAGCATGACGACCTCGATAATAAGAAAAATGAATAAAAATGAGGATAAATTATTCATTACCATGCGTTTCTCCTATGGAGCAGGACTTTACGGACGCCCTGTAGTCGATTCAAAGAACTTCGTTCAGTACATGTATTTATTTGAGATAAAGCATTCACCAATTATGCTCGTATACTATGCAAGCCAGCACTAGTGTTGTCATGGCAAAACGAAATTTTACAAACCGCTTTCTCGGTTTTTTTTATAAGCCCTGTGTGGACCTCCCAAAATATATTTCCACCGCTCACGGATGTTTGTTTTGACTCACAGTACGTAAACTACTGATAGGCGGTTTCACCGCACGCTGCATATCTCCCGTGTAGCATTTTGTAGGCTTATCTGCGCTTCCTGTCGGTTCAACTGTAAGGCAGAATTAAAAAAAAAAAAAAAAAAAAAAAACAGCTTTCGACATGTGCTGCTGTTTGGAAACTGATGTGCACTGTTTGGAAACCGCTGAACTATCCAATTGCCACTCAGTTGTGTGCATGTGCATGTGTGTGAGCATGTGGAATGGATGGGAGATGCGAAATATAGCTTCGAAGACGCACTGAGGCAACACAACGCGCGTGCCGCCGCGTACTCCGGTGGCGCGCGCAAATGAATTACAACGCGTTTTAACGAAGTTGCACTGATGGAAAGTTATTGTTCCTCGGAGAAATTATTAAGCGCACAATAATAGATGAATCCGGCGGCGGGCGTGAGAGGAAGAGGCGAAGGCACCGCGCATTATTACATGGCATAGCCGCCGTCCAATATGGAGGCTCGAAAGGCATTTCTGGTAATTTTCTTTCGCATGGAAAAGCTCTCTCGTTCCCGAGATCCCCGCCGAGGAATCGCGCCTTTTGAGACACCGGTGAGATTAGGCATAACTTGCAACGTATAGATGCAATGCGGTATCAAATGGTGGCGTTGGGAAAAATGAAAACAATTTTACTCAGTTCGGAAAAAAACAATTACTGTTTTTGTCACTTTGTGACCAGCATTTTTTTTTTATTTTAATTATTGTTCCTGGTTGTTACAGAGAAGCGTTTTTCGCCTCAAAGCCAGCCCAGGGCGACCTGATAATCTCGCCTAATCTAGGCTTCCTAGGGGTCTTTAACGTACACCAGATATTGTACAAGCATAGCTCCTTCGTCCATCAAAAAAGACAGGAATTTCAAGAATTATTTTGCTTGGCCAATGAGCAAATGCTTCGCCTATCCCGTCTATGGACAGTAGGGAATGCACGTTCCAATAACTAAAGAGAGAAAAAAAAATGCCTGAAGCTCAGATTCCAGTGGTTGGTACGACAGGTAAAAACAGTCGCATATTATCGCCCAATTGTCTAGCCGCAACTATACGTCGCAGCCTATTCGTAAAATATGGCAAATAGCTGGATAGAGAAAAAAACAAACATGGAAAGTGATGCCCTATGTTCGCCTATACGCTGACTAAACTACGCCGTGGTCTAGGCGCAAGGCGACGCCGATAAAAAAAAAAGATGAACGCTTAAAAACGCCTGCTACTGGCGAGGAATTTTAATAAGTGTGTTAGATGTGTACATGTACGAGTGAGTGAGTACGAAGGACCGCGCCCGGCCAAGAAGGACTCGCGCGACCGGCATACAAATACGAGAATTTTATGGGGAGAAAATTTGTTGCCGTCCCACCAAAAACAGACGTAGCGATTCGCGGGTCCATACGAGCGGCGATTACCGCAGAAAATAGATGCCAGGGCCCACGAGAAGCCAAGTCAAGTTAGTGCTCCCCCAACCATCCCAGACATGGACCTAGTTCTGTGGCCTATTCGATTGGCATTGATTGCAATGTTATTACGAGCATACAAAAAGGTATATCAGTTTCATATGCAAAACCAGAATAATATCTCAACTTTCCTAAATTCAGAAGAACCTGAATAGCTTTACTGATATCGACGATTCCAGATAATCTACATTAGCCTACCGACCCCCCCCCTCTCCATCGCTTATATTGTTTCATCATCGAATTGTAATTTCACCCGATACAAATATATATAAAACAAATATAAGACTGAGCTATACAACAAATCAGGCTTTATAATCGCAAATCTCGAATGTGTTGTAGCCACACCTAGATACAATTCCTAGATACATTTTTTTGCAATTATTCTTTCAATAGTCATATAAGATGTAGAGGTGAGAGAGGGGCTAGGAGGCTGGTGGCCCACTCTCAACGCACCTATTTCTCGGTATTTTTCGCGGTCGAGGAGAGAGAACCAGAGACGAAACGTCTCGACGAGCAAGATTATTGTTATTTAAAACCCACTTGCAGACACAGACGATCGCAGTTGTTGCATCTAAAAGGCGACTTTTGGACTTGCTCGAACCAACCCACACCAGACCGCCATTGCAAACGCCACTCCCTCCCACTATTCGCGTCTCTCGCTATCGCTGGATGGCGCAGCCATCACTCCAAACTTGGGGTGATCTTGAGTTTTTCTTTCAATTTGCATAATTTTCTTTAATGTCAAATGATTTAAAGGCTTTTGCTGTTTCAATATCCCAAGAAGTTTTGTGTCACTTTAAGACGACAGTTGTAAGACAGACAGTCTCAATGACTATCCTGTTAATGGTTCATTGGTGGATGTCCTAAGACAGCAATAGGTCGCTCTTGTGAGGTGGTTAGTCCAGCGTTGGAACTATGCTGTGGGTGGATGTGGTATCACTGAAATGCGCGAACAGCCCATACACGCGTGTATGAGCCCACATAAGGGGCATGAAGGGTGAAGGGAGGGAATAAAGTTCCTCACCCCCCAACAAGCCACCACCACCACCACTACCACTAACAACCAGGCGCGCATCTAAAATAATAATATTATTCCGAGACTATACTAAGTGGCGTGTCATTTTTGGCCATTCTCTTAAATTTGTGCGTAAAAATATGCTCGGCGCGTTAGTGTATGTACCGGTATACAAGTCTTGTTGGTGCTCCTGTGCAGCAGCAGTAGAGATGGGGGTTTTGCAGAAGGGGGTCTACCAGAAAGACCGCAACTCTTTCGGCTTAAGCGGGTCGTAAAGCAGGCTCTGTTCGCGTTCCCCGCGTGGTGTAGACGCCGCCCAGTTTCTGCGGCGCCGTTAGTTACCACGCGGGATACAGTAGTTAGTGGCCTGGCTACTGAACGCGCGGAGATGATTGTTACACGACAGCAGTAGCTTTTTTGTTTAGTTTATCAGCACCGCCAACACCATTTTCACCATCACCACCACCATCATGCAGTTTTTTTTTTACTTGTACATAGTATACCCTCAACCAAAAATAAAACGACGCCATTTTGAAATTCATTGGGAATCTCAATTGACATTACTATAAAAGTGATTGCAAAAACGTGGGATCAGGCTTCACCAGTAATCTATATTTTGGTTTCAAAAGTTAAAAAACCCAATCCTTATCTTAAAATGATAAACTGTAAGCATATACGTTTTTAGCTGTTTACTAATTAGTAAAATAATTATAGGACGAAAAATTTCGTTCATCTTTTATAATTCAAAGAAAAGCATCCACCCCACCCCTTTTGCTTTCCCTCTAAATATGACTTTTTTTTTTAAATGTTCTTAAAACTGATTGTCCATTTTAAAAAGTGAACCTATAGAATATACGATTGATTGAGATTGGCACGATTTAAATAAAGCAAAGTCTTCGCGAAAATGCCACGATTGAAGAATCCCATTTTGAAACGCGCGCCTCGAAAAATAGAGAACGAATAAAAACTGACATTGAACAAATGACATCGTACAAACATACTCCGTATATGAAAAGATGACTAAAAAAATATAGAGATTTCGACAAATAAAAAACAGAAACATGGGTCGGACAGAAGTTAGGACTCGAGACTCTAAAAAACTTGTGACTATCCTACACAAACGACGAATACGAGGGGGCCTGAGCTATTTGATAACACTACAAGATGTGAAGGGTCGCGTTTAACCTACGTTCGGTGGCGTATTTCTATATTCGAAGGAGAGATGTGATATGGCGCTACAGTTTGTGTCACTCTACATTCCCAATCTCGTTGGTTCAAAATTTGCGATAGTGTTCAAGAGATGAATCCATGCAGAAACAAGCACGTGATTTTAAGCATCTCGCCTCATAAAAAGCATACGTAAAAAATGAAATTTGGAATGTTTAGAAAATTGAATGTCCCATAAAACTTTAGAAAGGTGACACAGAATTATACACACCACACGAGAACAATGATCAAAAGACACAGAAGCAAAACACACGGACAAAACATAAAATGCTACGTGTAAACAGAGAAAGCCTCAACAAACTTGAACGTTTTCCCCAGACGTTACGAACAGCTTGACAAATGAACAATTTAAAAATGTCATTCATGATAAAAATGAAAATAAAGTCCGAAATGGTAACTATGGAATTTTCGGAATTTAGTTTCTGAATCGCAAAGGCCGAATGAAATGTCCAATTCGAGTAATATGATCGCAACGCGTTCAATGGAGTATAAAATGCCGCGCTGATTTTTTGGTTACTCAATTTTGATTCGAGTACTCGCAATATTCACTGATACGTAAATCCGAAAAGCGGATCAGCAAATTAAGCTGACAATAATTTAAGAACAGTCCCTGATTACACGTCTACTAGCGCATAAGTATAGGCGGTAAATGTAAACTTGTCTTACCTGCTGCCTTTTTCGCCGCGTACAAATTGGCCTCTTCCTGGGCCTTGCCAATATTTTTCTTATATCGTATCCGCTTATTACCGAACCAGTTAGATACCTGCAACGTCCAAAAAACACAACCACGTTATTAGTAATAGCCAAATGCCTACAAATATTCAAGGAGATTAAAAACTAGATAAAAAACAGTCAGTAATCTGAATTGCAATTGGACCCCCCCCCCGCCAGATGTAATATTCCAAAGCTTAGCCCCAAACACCAAGTACAGTACTTACTTGAGAAACGGTGATTCCACATTTTCGCGCTAATTCTTCTTTCGCTTCCTCACTTGGATAAGGATTACTTAGGTGTGAATAAAAGTATTCATTTAAGATTTCCGTAGCTTGTTTGCTAAAGTTCCGCCTCTTCCTTCTGCAAAATTCGTAGAAAAACAGAAAAAATATCGAACCATTAGCGGGGGCAATACAGAATAGACAAATAAACAACGTTATAACAGATTAGTTAAACATTTTGGGAAATATAATTTTTTTTCCATGACTGACTTGCTTTGAATGCCTGGCTCGCTTTAAAAGTATTAGTCAAACTGTCAAATAAACAAATTGTAGGGAAAATTTCCAACTACAACTAGGCAACAAAATTTTCAAAATTTTACACATTATTTGAGACGGTTTGCAGTTTGTACACAATATCACACCGTGAGGAAGTTGTCTGGATCAAGTTTCAAACATCCGTGACCGTGCGACGATAGATTTCGCAAACTCTCCCAATAGACATTGCCAAAGGCATTGACGAAATGGCGCCCGCGTAGGCCAACACACTCCAGACACCAACCAGCCCACCGACGTATCCAGTATATAGACGCCGACAATAATTGCCTTTTTTATTTAGCTGGAACGCACGAGCGTGGAGTTGGGTGGTCGAAAAGAGATGGAATGACGTGTGGGTGTGTGTGGGTGGGAGGAGAAAGAGGGCTGGTAGAGAGGCGGGGGGGGGGAGTGAGAGAGGAATGAAGGTGCATGGAATGGCGGCACAAGAAAAAGTTGCCGTCGTAATTATTGTCTAGGGCGGCCAACGTCTATACAGCGAGCGCGGACAATTGAACGTGGTGATACCGCAGATTGACGCACAGTACACAGGGCCAACTTCGCCGGTCATGGAAACATGGTCACCCCGATGTGGCCGTTCCAATATCTTGGCATGAAACCGGATCTAAAGGCGTCTAAACAAACGCCACCGAAGGCCTAAAAGTCATTTGACATGTACTGCAAACCGAAAAATTGTCGACGAAAAAAAAAAAATATCAAGAAAAACTATCATGATAAAAAACTGCTAAGACTAGGGACCGTCACACCATGAGTTTGCCTCTTAACTAAACAGTGATGGCCTGTACAAAAATTTAAATATTCAATAGATTTAAAAGAAGTAAAATTATTGGAAGAAAAAAATTCGCCATGATGATTAGGCGACTTTCTGTAATATTAATAAAAAATATAACAAATACAGTAACGAATAATAAATAAATTCAAATATGTATCCAAACTTTAAATAGATTTGTAAATATTTTTGGTACCCCAGGTTACGACTTAAAAGAGAAATTCCAATTTGACAACGCCGCCGACAGGGGTTAATGTTGCATTACTGTCTGGCTATGTCTACATAGTACCAAGAGTGGATGGAGGTAGTTAGAAAACGTATAAACTTAAAAATATTGTCCCTAATGATATCCCCGGCGTTTCCGCCAGACAGAACCACCACGTCGTCACAAGTTTGTTTTGTTGCTACGTTACCTCGCTTCGCCACCCCCACCATCGTCCACTTACCACCCCCACCACCATTCACTATATCTCGGTTGGCAACGCTCGTTTTCCGAAAGAATTTTCTCATTTGGTCGGTGGCGCGCGCGCGCGCTCTCTCCGGTCCGTCTCTATGGCGCGCGCGTGCGGGCAAGCCAGTGCCATAGAGCCACACGGCATCGTGTGTCCCTTTATCTGCCCGTCGAAAGCCTTGACCCGTGCGCCGACTAAGGTGGCGCTCGGCGAGAGGTCGGCAGAGGGCGCGCCGCGCGGCGGGGACGACGACGCCGGCACGCGCGCGCGAGTCGACGGAAATGTCGCCGTCGATCCGCGCGGCCGTGCACGGGTCGCCGACGACCAAATCCCCGTGGCACGTGAGCCACAATCGCCAGCTCATTCCGGGCCACGACGCCTCACCTATATCACCCTACGCGTCCTCCAGAGACCCACCACCCCTCCTCCCTACACCCATTCATTCGCTATCCTGAGCATTAGTTGGCAGTGCCTTAGTTTTCTATTCATTTGATATGGCAAATTTCGAATACGAAATACTACTTCCATTTCCCCCTTTAGGCAGTGCGTTAGTTTATATTAATTTTCTACGGCAAATGTTTAACATTAAACACTTATTTTATTTTTCCATTTCGCTGTAAAATAACGGCTAACGCGCTAGGAGAAAAAAACAAGGTTTTCTCCAAATCATCAAACACAATATCGAGTGACGAGTGACGGACGAATGATATTTTGAAAATCGTAATGAGCCTATTTAGAATTTTTAATCGGTATGATTTCCATCCTTAACTATTTTCTAAATAATTTTATATTTTTTAAGCTTCACCCATTGTCATTCTAAGGAACAATTCTTGTCAAATATCAATTCATGGCATGCTCCTGTTTGCATTTTATTTCCAACCCTTCTTTACCTCAAGAACCCGTCAACCGCGATAAAGAAACGAAACGAAAGAAGAAGAAGAAAAAAACTGACAACGGGAAAAGGCATACAAAAGGCGAAAGGTAGAAATAGGCCTACACACAACCATAGATAACCGCGCGGGCAAAAACACAAATAAAAGGCCACACGTGCACATCTGCTGCATACGGCGCATTCCAATGCAGGCACGCCGCCGCCACCACCGTCTTCGCCGGACGGGGAAGACCAACGCCGAGGAACCACCTGACCAGTACGACAATGACACGCCGTTCCATACGGAAACATGCCTGGACGCGTTTCCCCGTGCCGTGGCCCGCTCCCCCTTCGCTGGACCAACGCGCGTGTCTGAAAATGGCCCCCGCAGAATCGCATAAAACACGAGTGAAAGGCTTCCATTGTGCGATCGTGACGTTGACCTCTCCGTAGAGCAAGGTCCGAAACCTTGACTCGATCTCTTTCTCGCGTTTTCCCTCGCTAGAAGGCGCGTGCGCGCGCGCCTGGAAATACTTTTCAAAACTATTTTTCGTGGCGGCGGGATTTTCTTAACTTTTGTTCGCAGCGGCGACGCACACGTCACCCTTATTCTGCGCATGCGCAGCGATAGCAGCAGCGCGTGCTAACGTCCGCTCTCTCTTTTCTCTACCAAATGGAACCGCACGACGCGATTATCCAAAGTTGGCAGCTGCGGGGATAGATGGCGCGTGGCGACGACAATGCGCCAGCTCGCAAATTTCGGACGTTGGCTTTCCTGCGAGGCACCGCGACTCGAAAAAGCTCCCCCCGGTGCGACAGCTGCCCCGCATAGCGCGGACGGTCGAACGAAGATTTGAAAAGAAAGCGTTTGACCGGGTAGAGCGTTTTTAAGTTAAAAGTGGTAACGGCGTAATTGTGACACTTTTTCGCTGCACAGAAAAGCGAATCGATGCAAAGGCATGAATTAGCAAGTCAAGCATGGAGAAAAGTATATTTCGAATGTCGTTCCTAAAAATGTTTGGTTTTACACCACTGAGGATGAAGCGAAATTGTATGAACTTAAAAATCAAAATATATTTCTGAAGGAATAGAATAAAATTATATTCTGGGAAATTTAGACTTTTTCTCCAAAAGTATTCTTCAATAAAAATAATTCGCAAGGGAAATTAAATTATTACAAACAGAAAATACACCAGACAAGGAATAATAAATTCAGAATTGAAATAGAAAAGGCCCCAGAAAATAAAAGGTACTCTGCTCATATTGATATGCAAGTTTCACTTCGTTTTTTAAAACAAACTTTAAAATAGGTAGATAAATTAACCACGGACACTTACCTCGCATCCAAGAACCTCGACCGCAGGATCATGACCGCTTCGCACGTACTCTGCTTCAGCTGCATTTGTATAGAACTAAATTTCTTATGAATAATTTGAACCATCCGTTCTATTTCTTTGGGTGTGATGGGTCGCGTTCGGCTCTGCTCGCGTAGAAGATTCATGACGTGCGTCGTAAATTCGTTACACGCCTAAAAAAATGAAAGAGAGAGAGAGAAAAGAGAGAGAGAGAGAAAAAAATGGGCGAATAAATAAATAAATCGAGCTCGATTTAATTAGTGACAGCGACATGCGCACATACACACGCGCATAAAAAAACACTCAAACGCATGCATAAGAACAATAATAATAACAATATAATAATGGTGGCGGCGATTGCGTTGCTAGCTGGGGCGAGGCTGGATAAGTAAAACCAAATAACAGCTGTCGTCAATGCCTATTTACGCGAGCCAGGAGCAAATGAGAGTACAAAATTCGTCTCACTGGCCATTGAAGCATAAATTTGCCCATTTTTACGTGAACTTAACGCCAAATCAAAATTCAAATTGAAGTAAATATTTACGCGATGACGTTTATAAATAACATTTTAGCAATATATTTCAAATATTTCACAAATTGTTTTCGTTTCTTTCTATTTTCGGCAATATACTGTACACGTACTCACGTTTCAGTGGATAGTTTTTTCAAGTGTTTTCACAAGTATATTTCCATTTTATAACGCTCAAAATTATTATCTACTCTACTCTCGTAATGAATAAATACTAGAGAGAGAGACAAATATAAAAGTATTAATTAAAGTAATAAAATGTGCAAATAAAACAAATCATTTCTAATATAATTTTGGCAACATAACTTTTCAGGGTTTCGGTAGACATTGTTGAATCAATTCGGTGAATTTCCAATTCGCAAAACCGCAACACAAATTTCATTTTGCGCCCCCATTTTCTTACCTCCTCACGCGTGCGCAAATAAACACGCTTCAGAAAGGAGAGAGACCGACGGGGACAAAAAACCCTAACGGAGTAATTAATAAAGTCAGGGCCGCCGCGTCCTCTTGCTGCTAATCGGCTGGCGCGCGCTGCTGGTGGTTGCGCCCGCTTCGCCACGTGAAAGGGGATTTTTTTTATTTTTTTGCAACGGCACCATTTTTCAAAGTCGGGTAAAATCGGTAGTATTCGTTTTGCCGTCGCGCCCACCCTCGTCCCGTACCAAACCCGTGCCACGGCCACACGGCGCGTGCATGAATTATTGGCGCGGCGAACGGAAACGGCACGTGGAACAAGATCCAAATTGGCGACACACTTCCACGAAGGAACTGAACACGGAAAGATTTATCAGCGCTTTTACGTTTGGTTTGCAAATCAAATTGGGCCATGCAGTAAAGCTTGCCTCGCAATTAAGAAAGAAAAAAATATCACCGCCACCATCATCACCGTTACGGCAAAGTAAATTTATTTTCAATTCGATCAAATATGTACGACTCTTATAATGATAGTCACTGCAATGATTGAAAAAAAAAATAAAAAAAAGACTAGAATATAAATGTATTTACTCAGTTACTAGTTAGATGAAAAACAATTCGAAGCAGATATACACAGTGAATATAATTTTACAGTGGTCATGAGATCATGGCCAGATGAAAATGCGATTTCTATTGTACAAAATGAAACAGCATTTGAGATTTATTAATAATTGTGACACGATTGTCAATCTCTCGTGTGTGCCCTGGGGGGGGGGGGGGGGGG